>JAPDDO010000448.1:0-122004 GCA_027422415.1 Schizothorax lantsangensis
CTTTTTCCGGTGTGTGGTTTTCAGATTATGACGCGTGTCGCTCTGCCTTCGATTGGTAGAGGTCTTGCAGGACACGCCCATCCCTTAAAAACCTGGCGTGCGTGTGTCTATTTTGACACATGCTTTTACCACTCAGGTGCCGGATATAGATCACGTATAGCCGCTGAAGATTTTATTATTATTATTATTAAATCAAGGGGACAAACCGAGCTCATTAAAATGCGTCGCTTTTCCTGCATATCATAACCTGTCTTGCCATCGCCGGTAAGTAAAGGAAAGTTATCAGAGATCTATGTTGGTCGTCCTAAGTGTTGATTATGGTCAGTCGGTTTCTTTTTATATCTTTTTTTTTTATATATATCAGGTGCTGTGAGTGACATTGAGAGAATGGAGGTAAAAAAGTGGAGAAAGCGTCACCCTACGCGTCGAAAGTCCTGGGAATGTGAGGCTAGTGACGTTATAAAAAATACGCGAAGACAGGACAGATCCCATTATCCGCTACTGTTCCCCCATAGAGGAGAAGAGTGGCTGCACCGCAAGAAATTCCGACAGATTCTCAATCAACTTGACACGGAGAGTTTGACCGTAACCTTCTTTGATGCCAGAGTCAGTGATGAGGGATGTTACGTTGTCTCGCACATCGACGTCGCTAACAACGTGAAGGAGAAATCGTTCAACGTCACGGTCCATGGTTAGTATGTTTCTATACAATCTACAGTGTTGTAAAAAAATAAATAATATTACTGATACGATACTGGAACCCAATTTGGTCAGTAGACTACTGATGGGAGAATGTGACATATTTTAACCCAGAATCTCCATATACTCATTAATTTGTCATATCTGCTTTATTGCGTGTAGGTCCACTGGAAAATCCTGAAGACTTTCCTATCAAAGGCAAAGAGACTCCCTGGACAATCAGCCTAGAATATTTGAACAGAATCGCAGTGGGGCATTGCATTGTTGACTGCAATTGTGATTTTGGCCATCATTGGTGTCATCACTGCATCACCAGCTGTCAAAAGGCAAGTATTATCACAGGAAAATTTGGCAACACTTCTGTTTTTTGTATTAATATTGTAACACTTATTAACAGTAGTTTTCAGTCAAGGCTTTGAATTTTACAATGCAGTTTTATTTTTGGGGAATTTGTTATAGTATTTGTTAGGAATGCATCGGAATAAAAAATTCTTGGCCGAAGCCAAACAAAATGAAACACTGGGCTAAAGGCCGAATACTGAACAAGGTTTTTCGCATTTTTTCCCCATGTATTTTGCCCATTTTTTTTCACCATTGCATAATTTAAGTACCCAAATTTAGTTTTTACTGTTTTTGTTTTTTGTACTTTTCAAAGAAAAACACCAATTTAATAATATTTACTTTAACAATGACATTTTTTTTACATTCTAGCAGACATTTACCAACAAAACACAATTTAACTTTAAATTAATAAGTTAGTTATATGTATGTATATATATAAAACGCTGCTTGAAAGTTTGTGAACCCCTTGCAGAATCTGTGAAAATGTGAGTAATTTTAAGAAAATAAGAGAGATCATACCAAATGCAATGTTATTTTTTATTTAGTAACCGTCTTGAGTAAGATGTTTTACATAAAAGATGTTTACATTACATTTAGTCCACAAGACAAAAAAATAGCAAAAATTATTAAAATAACCCCATTCAAAAGTTTGTGAACCCTTGGTTCTTAATACTGTGTGAGGTTACCTAATTGATCCACGACTGTTTTTTGATGGTTGTTCATGAGTCTCTTGTTTGTTCTGAACAGTTAAACTGAGCACTGTTCTTCAGAAAAATTCTGTCCTGCAGATTCTTCAGTTTTCCAGCCTCTTTTGCATATTTGAACCCTTTCAGCAGTGACTATATGATTTCGAGATCCATCTTTTCACACTGAGGACAATTGAGGGACTCAAACACAACTATTAAAAAAAGGTTCAAACATTCACTGATGCTCCAGAAGGAAACACGATGCATTAAGAGCCGGGGGGTGAAAACTTTTGAACAGGATGAAGCTGTCCAAATTTTTCTTACTTTTTAGAAATATATTTTATTTCCATTTAGTACTGCCCTTCGGAAGCAACGGAAGATACTTGCATGTTTCCCGGAAGACAAATTAAGTACAATTTACCTTGATCTTCAAATTCAAAAAGTTTTCACCCCCCGGCTCTTAATGCATCGTGTTTCCTTCTGGAGCATCACTTTCACTTTCTTTGTGGGTTTCAGCGCAGATGTTCCTTGCCTTTGAACCCTGGCGCCGCGAGCTGGCACAGCGCTGTTTAAATACACGAACTGCGTGTATTAGAAAACATAACGTTCTGCAGTTTTTAATTTTATTGTTTTAAAGGATTACTCCACCTCAAAATGATTATTTTGTCATTAATTACTCACCCTCATGTCGTTCCAACCCCCTACAAACAAAGTATTCTCGTACCTTTGTCAAATTACGGTTGAACCCATGATTGTCACATGGATTTTTTTTACCGATTACCTTGCTATGTTTCTGGACGTTGATTGTGTTCATTACATTACTGTCAATGGGAGGTCAGAGAGCTGTCAGAATGCATCAGAAATATCTTAATTTGTGTTCTGAAGATGAACGGGGGTCTTACGGGTTTGGAACGACATGAGGGGTGGAGTATTTGATAGGTTGATAGGATTTTTCATTTTGGGGTGGAGTAAACCTTTAAGGCCATTTAGCATTTTCAATCATCATACAGTTAACCAGCAACAGCCACCCTTCCTCTTCTCAGGGAAGACATGCGATGCAGCACTAAACAGTCTCTTGCTGTCGGTTGCTTGTAATGATGTTTGCTTCTTTCTTGGACAGTTTGAAATGCTTCCACACTGCTGTCATGTTTGCTGCATTTAGTGCGCGCCTCTATTTGATCGTTTGTTGTCATTGTTCGGTACAATTTTTTAAAATTATTTAGCTTATTTCACTTATATACAATTTCTGTTGCCTATAATTTATTTGTGAAAGGCTTGTGAAAGTTTCCTTGAGATGTTTTGCTCCGAAAGGACTTCATTTTAAGTCAAAGTAGATCATTAATGTTTCACTCATATGTACATATTTAATTATTAATGTTGATTGGCTAAAGAAGCCATTCTGTTTTTTTGGTTTATATGATTTTTTTGGTATGAAAAATGTATGTGCAATGGTTGTTGATTGTGATTTTAAATCTCAGCATTTCATCTCCCTACAGGGGAAGCAAAATAATGCTGGTGATGGTGCAAGGGATCCAGAGAACATTCCTCTCAACTCTACCAGCAGTGGAGGTCAGTCCAGCAGATGACTCTGGGTTTTGTATTGAGATTAATAATCTCTTTTATAAGAGTGACCAGACCAAGAGAAAGCAGCAACAAATAACATGGAATATACAAGTTAACATCATTACACAAAACACAAATCAAAGATCACAACAACAATTTACCAGAGGATAAAACATACAGTTTGTTAAAAATAGCTTAAACTCATTTAATATCAGAAGCACGGTCAACTTTAAAATGCTTTGTAAATTATTCCAAGCCAACATAGCATTATATCCAAAACCCTTTTTTCCTAGTTTTGTTCGAACCCGAGGAACTACAACCAGTAATAAAATGTAAACACTATGGAAAACAGTATCAAGTGTTTTTAGATAATGTCCTGGGGCATTCATATACAGCAGATCTCCATAGTCCAAAAGTGGCAAGAAGGTAGCAGATACCAAATATGTCCTTGCCTAAAGAAAAAAAAAGACATATTTCTGTAGTAAAATTTAAGCTTAGGTGCTTAAATTTAGAGATTAATTTGTCAATAATGTAGCTTAAAAGTTAACTGACTATCAAATAGGATGCCCAGGTACTTATAACTTATAACATATTCTATTGTTGTTCCCTGGAAGGATATAATGTAGGAACATTACTTGATACAACTTTAGAATTTGAAAAAATCTAATTTTCTAAATATACTGATTATTCAAATTAATAAATTAAACCACATCAGTAATTACTGAGAAATATTTGACATACTTGTTATTGTCATAGATGACTAAATCTAAGATATTATAAAAGTGGCTATATATGTAAATATATTTTTCTATATCCCATATCTTTGAACTTAATAGCCCTGAAAACTCATTTTTTCCCCCCTACAACCAGGAAGTAAAGCCACAGATGAATCCCAAGAGACGGTGGATGAGACGGAGTGTTACGTGAACAACAACAATCAGCGGGAGGAAGGAACGAAGGACCTGAACCATAATGACAGAAAAAGGATGACAGACGAAACTGGAAGAACACGACATTGTGTGGACTCACAAACAACCAACAGGGGCTGAGGCTGCCATTTGAAGGCCATTGAGACATCTCATGGAAGTCACCATGCAGAAGCAGCAGTTCTCCTCTGAGATGAACCGAACCTCAGATGTTCAACCAGAAATACAACGGTGGTGATTCCCACCAGACCAGACAGAACCAGACGAATCAGAGCCTCAGTTACCCCCTTTCTCAGCAGGAACCAGGTGCTAGTTCAGAGCCAGTGCTACTGCCAGTTCTTAGTTGGTTCGACTCACGAGCCCTTTAAGAACCGGTTGCTTTTCCACAGGCTAGAGAGCCAATACAGAGTCAGGACTTACGTCACTGAATACGTTCATGTTTCGTTTCACTAGCGCGGCAGCGCCAAACACAACAGACTTGTTCGAGGTGCATCGCGCCACTCAGATCGATCGGCACACAACACACTAAAGCACCGCGAGAGCGATCCAAAAGCATAAAGAGCCGTCAGCTTTGCAGTCGCTCCCGCAGCACCCCGATGCCTCGTACCGAATGGTCCGCGTAGCGCCGATCCATCCCGAACAAGCCTAAACAAACTATCAACAATGGCGGACGTTGTGTTGTTATTGACGTTCATGGCTTTGCGAATCTACATCGGCATCCAAACACGGCGAATCCAACGTGTCCGTGTTTAGCTGCTATTTCAAATATGGCGGTCCACAGTTTCTTTTGTCTTGTTGTTCACGGTAACCCCGCCCCCAGCCCTGACGCAAGCGGTTCTTCCTTCTAGCCCAGCAATGTTTTGGTGCTACTTACGAACCGCTTTTCCTGGTTCGGAGCTGGTGCTTTGGGTGTCGAAAGACAAAGAACCAGTTTGAAACTAGGCTCTGGCTCCGAACCAGCACTGGAACTGCCTTGGTGGAAAAAGGGGTAAGTGATGCTGCAGTGATCCTGATAATCTGAAAGAGAACAGACTTATTCATAAACATGTGATTGAATGTCTTTGTCTATGAAGTCACAGCTCATAGGTCATTGTGGCAGGAAAAGAGTTCTGTTTTAAATGTAGTTTGATTTCTGGTACCTTCCTGTCGTGGGCAGATCTCTTTCATGTGCAGATGGACACTCTTATTGTTCACTGGATTCACAGCCGTACAGCTGTAGATCTCTGGATCATTATAATGAAGCTGTAATGGTAAACTGAGGTTGATGTTGAGATCAGGATTGCTGGTCTGATTCAGCACTTCACCTCCTTTATACCACGAGATCAACACACCTCGATCATTTCTGACTGAGCAGAACACAGAGCAGAACTCCTTCATCTTCTGTGGCTGCTTTGATGGATCTAGTGGACATCTGTTGTGTCAGGTTAATTCTGAACATTTTAAGAGAATCTTCTTTCTTCATGTCAAGAAGTTCATGTAATCAACAGATATGTCTGTGACTGGCTACATTGCTCAACGCTGCAAAAACACGCTGTAAATAGAAAGCTTTAGAAGCTCTCTAGAGCACAAACACAATTATTTTTTGTTTATGCTTATTTTATTATTTTATTTTATGTTGTAGTTTGATTGTTTTCCTGCCTTTGCTTTGCTTTGTTTGTTTTAATGTTGATAGTTTACTGTCAGCTTCTTTTCTTTGTGGATATCTTGTAAATGATTATAAACATCTTATTCACTTTGGAAACTGTGGTGGTGGATTTTTTCTCTTGTTTCTTTTATTTATTTAGGAGGCTGTGTGATTCAATGTATCTTATTTTATTTTTAAAGGGAATTTAGTTGCTTCTTGCAGGATTTGGTTTGTTGTCTTGGTCTTTGCTCATTCCTCGGTAAATAAAAGTGTAGAAAGAGTTTTGTTGTCTTTTCCTGGTTGTTTTGCAGCTTCACTTTAGCTAGTGTCATAACATTGTGAAGCAGATGATATCATAATTTTGACCCTACTATCTGAATGGTGCAGCAGAAATTGAGACTCCTCAGACCAGGCAACCTTTTTGCAATCTTCTATTCCCCATTTTTTGGTGGGCCCATGCAAATGAAGTGGTATATAAATAAGGTGGGTGAGTGTAATATAAACAGCCTCAATGAAAAAGTTGCTATATGGATTTAATACTGAAATACTGAAGAGTCCAAGATTGGATCATTATCTTAATGATTAATATGTTTCTGGCATGTTATATGTTTGTTTTGTTATATGTTTTGCAACAATTCTTTTAACCCTAACAAACCCTAAAATCGTAAGTATTTGCTTATTTAAATCCAGATGACAACTTTTAGTTTTTTGTTTTGAGTCTTCTTATATCCACGAGCTGCTGGTTGTGGTCTGCTAAATGAACAAACAGAAAAGGGTGGGGGTCTCACCTTGAGTTTGGTTTACACCAACTGGAGACCTGATGACAGGCACAGAAACAGGCCCTTTAAAAAGACACATTGGCATCATCTTTAAATGGGAATTTGCAGGGAAAACATAGATGGAAAATCAACAATGTATGAATGCCAGTGACTGCTGGTGATGATTCCAAGGGCCTGGAACACGATTTTTACCGAGGGGGCCCACTCCCCACCAAAATTACAGTCACTTGCACTTGCCATCTGTGACGTCACTTTAAGTATTTTGCAGTATAGGAGCAAAACACTTAAGTGCAACTTTGCACGTTTCATTCATATTCTGGCCATCTGCTTGTCTTATAAAGTACATTTTATTAACAAACTGTACTTTGAATTTGGTCCTTTAATATCACTGTCTTAACGCATTAAGCCATGTGGTTTTCTACAGGAGGAAAACGCTTAACGAGAGACTTTGTGCATTGCGTTCATATTCTGCTGTTCTGTGGCCACAGATTTGTGAGTCTTGTCTTTTTCTACAAGTGAGAGAGTGCAGGTGGCGATTGCAAGTGACATTGTAGTTTTTGTATCTTTTTCTTGTCTTCACCACCTGGTTACTGTTGTAAACTATTGAGAGATTCAAACAAACAAATAAATAAATGTGATAATACTTGCGGAAGTGCAGATGAATGAAAGTCTTACAGGTTTGGAACGACATGAGGGTGAGTAATTTATGACTTTTGAAGAATTTCATTTTTTGGGTGAACTATCCCTTTAAAGAACCTTTGTCTGAATGTTTCTTTGTGGAACCAAAAATGGTTCTTCTATGGCATCCCTGTGAAGAACCTTTTAAGCACCTTTATTTTTAAGAGTGTTGATCAAACAGATGTTTACTCATTAACTTACACCTCTTTTCCATTTTGATTATTTTTGGTATTTTTATGAACCAGCTGCTGCTAAAACTTACTGTAAACATCCACTCTGAACCTTTTTCTCTGAGACAGATCCACTGTGGAGAGAAACTTGATAAAGTCCTGAGTCGCTGGTGCTGATGTTCCAGATGGTCAGAGCTCCAGTCTTTGGGTTCATTTTTCACTCTGCCGATTAGTCTCTCAACATAGAAGGGTGCAAAACCCTGATACATCTGTGCGATACGAACAGTTTGATCATCTCTTTTATACAGCCACATCACTTCACTGAGACTCTCAGTGTCTCTTGTTTGTTGTAGAGTGAGACATCTCCCTCCATCACAGTCTTTAACTCATCGCCATCCACAAGATCTGAAAGAATAATAAAATTGTCTTGTTAGATATTTTATTACTTGTACTGTTTCTACAATATGTATATACTTTTTCCTGTATTCATAGATACCTTTTAATCTATGACATTTGTAATATGATTTTTACTGTGACAATGCTTTTTTTTTTACATTGTTGCATAATTTAATATTTTTGTACACTTTGTACAATCTGTAGAAACATTTTATGCAGTTCACCATTTTTTTTCACATCACTGGCTTACTTTTTTATAATTAGTTCACTTTTTTTAAACTTACACAGTGAACACAACAGCATGAATGTGGGCTAAACTGTGGGTCATTTTATCATTGCTTTGGCACAAAATGCATTCAATGAATACATATTTCAAATGAAAATATTACAAAGGAAACATAAAAACCTCGTCAGGAAACAGTTTCCCTTTGCACTATGCTGCTGTTTTTCACAAATAGTGACAAAGTCTCTATTATGTTTATCTGAAAAAGCACAAAGAAATTCACATTATACAATTTTTCATCTAAGTAGTCTCCAGTATCTCTAGACCTAACCTATGTTGAGGTTTCAGAAATGTCAATAGCAGTATCTTACGGTTTCCAGATCTCAGAGAGATTTCAGAAACACTGTCGTGTAGAGAAATTGTGAAAAGTACAAGACTTGTATGTAGCATGAACTGACTACAAACTGTTGAAAATGCTACAAAATGCTACAAAGTTGTAAGCAGGTTTACCTTAGTAATGACATCTGCCCTCCCTCTTAGGACATTTAGGTTTTTGTTGTTGGTGTTTGATATCATTTCGTTTTATTGTAATGCGTGTACACTTTGCATGAACCACATTTTTGTGGCAATTCATATTTTAAATGAAACAGAAAAGAGGCAACGCTGTTTGATGGAATATTTATTTTCACTGTAATGCATGTACGTTCCCTGAAATACATTTTTGCGGCTATTAATATGTATACATGAAAACAAAAAGAGGCAGTGGTGTTTGATATCGTATTTCGTCGTATTGTAATACAGGCGAGCTGACTTACGTTATCAAGTACGCTGCTGTTCCATTTGCAGAATTACCGGACTTGTGTCCTCCCGTCCTCGAGAGTTCGCACTCCCGAGTCGAACTTGTGAAGTCCGAACTACCGAGGAGGACGCAAGTCCGAACTTTGCGAACTTGGTATTGAGAAACGGCCAACGTTTAGTGCTTGTGGACTTCAGTTCACTTCATACTTTGCTCTGATTATTGGTCCATTACTCTCAGCTGTGTGTGAGTGAGATACTCAGCTCACCTAATTACGCTGTGGTCTGTGTCTTTTGGTTTCTGCAGTATTGCATTCTGTTACCTTGTGCTCATGGTACTTTGTGTTTGCGGGTTCTATGTTTGTGGATTACCTTATGCCTTCATGTGGATTACTGTTTTGGGACTACAATAAAGCTGCAACTGGATCTTCAATATTGCCGCAAGAGCATTTCATTACAGAATACTGCAGCCATTTCAAGATCCAACTGTTTTTAATCATTTTATGGATATTGGGTAACACCAGATCATTCAGAACCTGCCCCAGAGGAAGTAGTTCCAGAGTCTGCTCCTGAGGAGGCTGTTCCAGAACCCCTTCATAGGTTGGCTGCCAACCCAGAGTCCCTTCACAAGATAGCACCACGCCATAGTCTCCAGCCGTCATGGATGCCACTCCTGTGTTCCCGGTCATCGTGAACGTTGCACTTGAAGACATTCAGGCAGTTAAGAGACCCTGAGGTCATAGAAAGGTAAGGTAAATACAGAGAACTGACAAAAACCTAAATGTCCGAGGGAGGGCAGATGTCATTACTGTGGCACACCTGGACATTGGATGAAACCGTGTAGGGCAGGGGTGGGGAACGTTGATCCTGGAGGGCCACTCCTGCCAGAGTTTAGCTCCAACCCTGAAAAACCCTGGGAAAAAAAACAATACCTAACTGCATCCTGAAGACCTTGATTAGCTGCTTCAGGTGTGTTTGATTAGGGTTGGAGCTAAACTCTGCAGGGACACCGGCCCTCCAGGATCAACGTTCCCCACCCCTGGTGTAGGGGAAAACAAAAAAGACCTTGTTTAAGAGAACTGAACAGCATTTCTCAGTTACTGATGAGTCTGCTTACAACCTTGAAGCAGCTCCTCCTCTCTCCAACAAACTTGTGGGGCAGCTTACTGAGGTGCAGACTGTTGCAGCTGTGAGTGCTTATCTTTTCCATAAGGAAATTACATCAAAGATGAAAGACTCTTTGTAAATAGAACAAAAGTAAGTTCACTGTCACTTTTTTTCCATTGGGCAAGGCTGGTTAAAGGGATAGTTCACCCCAAAATGAAAATTCTGTCATTAATTACTCACCATCATGTTGTTCCAAACCTGTGAGACCTTTGTTCATCTTCATAACACAAATTAAGATATTGTTTGATAAAATTTTAGCTAGACTATCTCAATGCAAACAGCCATCAACTGTGAACGAGTGTGTCAACCACTGTAGTGTAGAGCAGCCGCAGCACGGGATCCCAGGAGAATTTTTAATCAAGCAGACACGGACAGTTTATTAAGGAAGATGGGTCATATTTATTCCACAGATTCATACAAAAACAACATACACAATTTACTGGACATCCAAGCAGAGTACTTAGGATGTGTGTGTGAGCGTGTGTGTGTTTTCTCACACCCTGACCATTGATGGTGTTGTCTTTCCTAGGATCGTAGTCTCCTCAGAGTTGTCAGTGTGTTGGCCCAGATTGACTAATCAGCTCACATATGAAGGTAATGCTGCTTTGTTCTGTTCCTTTACCCCCAATATGTTTGCTCTTCTAGCTAATTTGGACGTCCCCCTTAGCACAGGGCAGCCTTAAGACTACTCGCATATATCCACTGCGGTTGCAGGTCAGTCAGCACTGTCTTGTGGACGGACCCAAGTATTTTAGCTCAAACCTTTACCAGTTTGAAGCATAAAGAATAAATTCATTATCTAGGTAATATTTTGTTTGCAGATTCTTTATTGAAATTAACAGAGTCAATAGTCAAAAATTAAATAAAGTTCAAGTAAATACAGGTGCATCTCAATAAATTAGAATGTCGTGAAAAAGTTCCTTTTTTCTTGTAACTTATTTCAAAAAGTGAAACTTTCATATATTTTAGATTCATTACATGTAAAGTAAAACATTTCAAAAGTTTTTTTTTTTTGTTTTAATTTTGATGATTAGAGCTTACAGCTCATGAAAGTCAAAAATCAGTATCTCAAAATATTAGAATATTTACATTTGAGTTTCAATAAATGACCATCCATACAGTATAAATTCTGGGTATCTCTTGTTCTTTGAAACCACAATAATGGAGAAGACTGCTGACTTGGCAATGATCCAGAAGACGAACATTGACACCCTCCACAAAGAGGGTAAGTCACAGAAGGTCATTACTGAAAGGTGTGGCTGTTTACAGAGTGCTCTATCAAAGCATATTAAATGCAAAATTGACTGGAAGGAAGAATTTGGGTAGGAAAAGGTGCACAAGCAACAGGGATGACAGCAAGCTTGAGAATACAGTCAAGCAAAGCTGATTCAAACACTTGGGAGAGCTTCACAAGGAGTGGACTGAAGCTGGAGTCAGTGCAGCAAGAGTCACCACGCTCAGACATCTTCAGGAAAAGGGCTACCAAGCCACTTCTGAACCAGAGACAACGTCAGAAGCATGTTACCTGGGCTGTGGAGAAAAAGAACTGGACTGTTGCTCAGTGGTCCAAAGTCCTCTTTTCAGATGAAAGTAAATGTTGCATTTCATTTGGAAATCAAGGTCCCAGAGTCCGGAGGAAGAGTGGAGAGGCACATAATCCATGTTGCTTGAAGTCCAGTGTAAAGTTTCCACAGTCAGTGATGATGTGGGCTGCCATGTCATCTGCTGGTGTTGGTCCACTGTGTTTTCTGAAGTCCACAGTCAACGCAGCCATCTACCAGGAAATTTTAGAGCACTTCATGCTTCCTTCTGCAGACAAGCTTTATGGAGATGCTGATTTCATTTTCCAGCAGGACTTGGCACCTGCCCACACTGCCAAAGGTACCAAAAGCTGGTTCAATGACCATGGTGTTACTGTGCTTGATTGGCCAGCAAACTCGCCTGACCTGAACCTCATAGAGAATCTATCGGGTATTGTCAAGAGGAAGATGAGAGACACCAGACCCAACAATGCAGATGACCTGAAGGCCGCTGTCAAAGAAACCTGGGCTTCCATACCACCTCAGCAGTGCCACAAACTGATCACCTCCATGCCACGCCGAATTGAGGCAGTAATTAAAGCAAAAGGAGCCCCTACCAAGTATTGAGTACATATACAGTAAATGAACACTTTCCAGAAGGCCAACAATTCACTAAAAATGTTTTTTTTATTGGTCTTATGAAGTATTCTAATTTGTTGAGATAGTGAATTGGTGGGTTTTTGTTAAATGTGAGCCTAAATCATCACAATTAAAAGAACCAAAGACTTAAACTACTTCAGTCTGTGTGCATTGAATTTATTTAATACATGAGTTTCACAATTTGAGTAGAATTACTGAAATAAATGAACTTTTCCACGACATTCTAAATTATTGAGATGCACCTGTATTTATTTGTCCATCTGACTGTAAAATATAAATGTGAATTTGTAATAAACTTGAAGTTTAGTTTAATGGCTCAGCTGTTTATCACAACATTGATTGCTATTCATCTTTAGAAGCATAAACTTGAAGCCAATGTTCAAGGAAATATTTATTTGTCCATCTATCAGTAAAATTAAAATGTGAATTTTTAATAAACTTGAAGCTAAATGCCTAGTAAAATTAAAATGTATGACTCTGCAAATCCATTATAGCCTAATAATTTACAACAACTTCAAAAAAACTAATGAATTGGGATTTTTATCACAACATGTTGTTTATTATGATGCAAAAATCTCAATTATAACAATAAAAAGTAATATACATGTGCAGCAACAATATGCATAGTTCTGAAATACTGTCCTAACATAATATACATATATATATATTTCTTAATCATAGTTTAGTTTATATTAATATAAAAGGCTATATGCTTAATATCTTCAGAGAACAAGTTTCTGTGGTTACTTGCATACCTTGAGAGTAACCTCCGATTTTGGAACCGAAAGCTGAGGATATCCGCTCAAACATACCCGGGTATGTCACATAACCTGCTTTTCGGAATACCCCCCAGATTTAGTGTCTGGTGGCGTGATGTTTGTGGGCGTGGTTGTGTTAAAGCACTTCCAACTTGCCAGCGACACGCGAGTTTGGTAGTTCGCGTTGGTGATAAAACGACAACAGTCTATCCGGCTTAATCGTTTAAGAATATGATGCTTTTCGTTGTAGTAACGTGTTGGATCGGTAAGTATGTGGCGGTCTGAGCAGTAGTAACGGGTTAATTTATACTTGTTACATCTGATTTGAGGATAAGTCAGCTTTACTGGCACACAGTGCATTTACAATGAATACTTTTTTAAAGGCATTGCTGCTGGTGAAGATGAGATTGAGTCGCTAACGGTGTCGGAAGGAGGAAACCTCACCATCTCTATTGACATTAAGAAGTGGGAGGAAGACCCTCAGGTTATAGTTTTTCGTCTCAAATTCGACTCCTCACGGGAACCGATATCGCAGATGATCTGTCATAACGGAGGCTGTACACAGAAGTACTGGAGACCCGGAGTTTCTCTCATGTCGGAGAGTGAGAATGTAACTCTGATCCTAATGAATGTCTGCTACAATCAAACAGGGCTTTACGAGATTCGCAAACACAGCAACAAACGGTTCGAAAACAAGATTTACAACGTTACCGTGTATCGTAAGTATTTGCATGTTGTATTGTCTTCAAGTATCACGAAGTCTTATGAAATCCCCTGCAGTATTGCATCATTATAATTTTACAGGATTGCAAGACAGCAGCATATATTTTGCGAGTTATGAGAAATAACTGTTTGTTTTGAGGTATTCATACGTATGAGGGTATTTAAAAACTTTGGGAAAGCATATAAACGCATATCGCAAAAAACTTTTTGTTTTTCTTCAGTAAGCAGAAACGGCACCTATAGACACTGTATGCTATTAAAATGAAGGTAGATATTTGTTCGCAACTAACCGCAGAAGTAGAATAACGAAGAAAGTTACTACTCAACACAATCAATGACTGAACTCAAGTGAACTGGTCGCATGTTGCGTCGTAACGTTGCGTCATGCGCCCACATCCAAGTGTGACATCATAAGCCACACCCACACCCAATACAGCCACGCCCACGTCAAAGAGTTTCGTCATAAACCACGCCCCTATCATAAATGTCACCTCTTATGATTCCCCATCCCCGTTCTGGGGAAACCCGGAAGTAACGTTATATGTAAGCAATTTACAGCCGTTTCGGGGATCTAAATAAAATAATGTTACATTTCGTTTTAGTAATACACATTTTCTTATTTCTTTAAAGGATGTCTAGACTAAAATGGTACAACTTATATCTAATATATTTAATATGTCTAATGTATGGAGCTGATTTTGTCAGCACAACAGCCTGTAAAACACTTGCATTGGTTGATTTAATTAGGCTATTTGTAATAAAAAACCTCTACACCTTACCTTATTCATGTATGTTATGAGATAAATTCTCATTTATTGCGATCTATTTTAAACTACCTTTTAGATTTATCAAATTTAAAGGGGACAATTAGATTGTGTTATTGTAAAAGTCACAACACATTTTTTTTTTTATAATTGTCATTTAATTTTCTAAAGATGTGTTCCACTTATCATAAATTGTTAACATTTGAATGATAGGATTGACAGTTATCCATATGCAGTAGGCTGCACATACATATGCTAAATAGAGATTGCTTGCTTTGATAGATTATACAAATAACATAGCATTGACATTCAGGCTTTGTTCATCAACAAAACTTCATATGAAGTGTGTCCAGGTCCTCCACATATTTAAAGATGAATAAACAGACACCCCTTGCTTCATTAGGTATTTTTATATTTATTATTTTACAAAAATAATGACATTTAAAATTTTACAAAAAATATATGTTCTATAAGAGATGTTCCCACTATCATAAATGAACAGCTGAATGATCAAATAAACATTTCTTGAAATGCAGCAGTACACATACATACATCAGCTACATAGAGAGATTCCTTGCCTTGTTAGATTATTCACAGAAACATGGCATGGACTTTCAAGCCTTGTTCAGCAAGACAATTTGATATGAATGTGTCCAGCTCCTCCGGATACTCAAACAATCAGAATATTGTATTGTACAGATGTGCTATATACAAATTAAGCAAGGGAAGGTGGATAGATGTATAATATATTAAATCAAAAACATATGTATAATAAATATAGGTATGGATAGTTGGGTATTGCACATGTTTTATTGCACAGTGGGGAGAACATTTAACAGTTTGTGAGGTAGATGGCCTGAGGGAAGAAACTGTTTCTGTGTCTGGTCGTTCTGGTGCTCAGAGCTCTGTAGCGTCGACCAGACGGCAACAGTTCAAAGAGGGAGTGTGCTGGATGTGAGGGGAGGGGTCCAGAGTGATTTTACCAGCCCTTTTGCTCACTCTGGATGAGTACAGTTCTTGGAGAGTAGGGAGGGTTGTACCAATGATTCGCTCAGCAGTCCGGACTACCCTCCGTAGTCTTCTGAGGTCAGATTTGGTAGCTGAGCTGAACCAGACAGTTATTGATGTGCAGAAGACGGATTCAATGATGGCGGAGTAGAACTGTTTCAGCAGCTCCTGTGGCAGGTTAAACTTCCTCAGCTGGCGAAGGAAGTACAACCGCTGCTGGGCCTTTTTGACAATGTCAATATGAGTGTCCCACTTCAGGTCCTGAGAGATGAATAAAAAAGACATCTCTTGCTTCATCCGATTCGACCCCAGTTAGTCTTTGATGGCATTCTGTTGATTTTTACTGTCCATCTGGAGAAAGGCAGGCCCTTTCACCTCCCCACAGAATAACTCGCAGTGACTCTGTATCCAGCACAACACTGGGACAATGTCTCTTACAAACTTCCACTTTATGTCCTCTTGGCACTCCTGTTAAAAATACAGAATGCGTGTGTTGGTCCACTAAATATTTGTCATACTAAATAGTATTTACCTCATCATTTTGCATACAAGAATATTTATGATTTTAAACCACAAAAATCAATCACTACAGTATCTAGAGAAATGCTCTCACCATACCTCCACGCACCACTGCATGGCTTATGTGGTCCTCCAAGTGAACTGTAACGAGTAATTTTCTTTAATGTTGAAACTGCAGCAGGAACTCCTCATCCCAGCAGAACTGCTCTACATCAGGCTAGGACCAAAAATGTGTAGAATGCTGTAAAACATGACAAACAAACATTGACAATCATTATGTGATCTTTCCATTAATATAGAACAATACAAAGATAATGTCACAAACACAGAGTTATCCAGCAATTCAGTGAAATGATGTGGTTGCTCAACCAAGTTACTGTGCAAGGGTACTGTGATCATTGTATATCATTAAAATATCATATGTATGTGAGTTTTGTGTGTGGGGGGAGGTAAGTACATATGTGTGAGAGGGATGAAATGTGTGTATGAGTCGGTGAGATGAGTGTTATAAAAAAAAATGCACATTCAGTCAGCATTCATTTTATGTTGTAATAATCTAAATAAATATATAGTGCACTGATTTTTATGACATAAAATGAACTCTGACTGAATGTGTATTTTTTTTTTAATAACCCTTTTTTTATAATACATAACACTCTTACCTACTCATATACACACTTTATCTCTCTCACATATGTATTTACCTCTCCCCACACACATAATATTTTTAAATGACACTGAACCCTTGCACAGTAACAAACACACACACAACTAACACACACATTTATATGTTACTGATATCTAAGTAATAACGTGCCTGTGTGCAGTTCAAAACACATACTAAGCATGCCGAACTGTTGTTTATACACATGCACACACTCAAGTTGTCAAAGTTTTAAGTCTTCGTAAAGACCAAAGATTATTATTTATTTTTTTTTACTTACCAACACAGCAAACTTCTTTTTAGCGGTTTGCAAACAATTCGACTTATCATCTTATCGATGCTTCTTCCTGTTTCAAAATAATAAGAATGTGACGTATTTCTTCTTTTTTTTTCTTGGCTTTTGCACCTTGTTAATATTGCATATCGCCACCTACTGTACAGGAGTGTGTAGAGGAACTTGACAGATATGTGACGTATTTGGACACGGGCGTGGCTTGTGACGTCACGCTTGGATGTGGGCGGGGTTGGATGTCCACCGCAGGCTGCAGCGAGACCCTCCTCCGCGGAGCTGACAGTGATGGCCGTTTTTGAAACACTTTCAGCAAACGAGGCTTCGTCATGTTTGGACATTTCAATGCTTCGCCGCTGGGGGGTGCGATCTCTGTAAACTCGTGGATCATGCGAGTTCATTGAGATCGCCCCGCCCCCCAGCGGCGAAGCATTGAACCAGCGTCTATACTCTTTGCCTGATCTCAGATCGGTTTAATCAATTTGTAGACATTTTTAACGAGACATTTGTGTAATTAAAAGAATAAGAAGGTAGTCTCTTACTGGCCTCTATATAGAAGCTATATGTCCATAAAACAAAAAAAAGCAAGCCAGCAAATTAATATAAAATATTTTAAAAACCACATATCATACAGACACTTTTTTAATGGTATTTTATTAATGGTAAATAAAATATTTGCAATGGGCTTTAAAAGCTGTTTTTCTGCATGTTTTTGTTGCGTTTACAAACTTTTGACCAGCAGGCGTCACCAGCGTGTGGTGTTTCGAGCGCTTCGAAACACTGAATCATTTTGTGAAGCTTCCCACATCACTACCTGGCAGAGAACACCGAGACGAAAGCTAGCCAAAGCCTTTGGGCTATAACATACAGCAGGCCTGCTTATGGTTATGTTGTTCTGTACAAAAGATTGCGCAAATTTTATGTAGCAAAATATAACGCAATTAAAAAAGTGAATACCTGTCGTCGTGAACTGGAAAAGGAAGGATCGTCCAGACAAATTTTCACGTAGACCTGAGAAAATCCTGCCGGAAAGCTATGGATGGATGAAGGGATTAATCGATTGGATTGCTCTCTGTAGAGTGATCAAACATCTTTATCTTTTGAAGTTTCACAATAAACAGAAACTCACTTGAGCATCTTCATTTTATTATGGTGATTTGAAACAGGGCTTTTTAACTTTTTAGATTCCACTGACCCTCAAATGTGACCCTGGACCACAAATCCAGTCATAAGGGTCAATTTTTCAAAATTGAGATTTATGCATCATCTGAAAGCTGAATAAATAATCTTTCCATTGATGTATGGTTTGTTAGGATAGGACAATATTTGGCTGAGATACAACTATTTGAAAATCTGGAATCTGAGGGTGCAAAAAAAACAACAACTAAATATTGAGAAAATCGCCTTTAAAGTTGTCCAAATGAAGTTCTTAGCAATGCATGTTAACAATCAAAAATTAAGTTTTGATATATTTACAGTAGGACATTTACTAAATATCTTCATGGAACATGATCTTTACTGAATATCCTAATGATTTTTGGCATAAAAGAAAAATCGATAATTTTGACCCTTACAGTGTATTTTTGGCTATTGCTACAAATATACCCCAGCGACTCAAGACTGGTTTTAAGTCTTAAAACCGTTCACTGTAGTACTGTACTGTTAGATGTATTAGGGTTGTTTGTTTTATGTAGTTATCTTGGTCATTTTTTATTTATTACTTTATTTAAATTAAATAATTTATTTTATTTTACATTGCTTTTCTCTCTGTAAACTTTTCAACGGTTCCCCTAGAACTCTTTGCTTGTGCATATATGCATTTTAACCTAAATCGAAAAAATCTATGTGCATTTTTTAGTTATTTGTAAGAATTCACTCAAGGTTTTTGTTCTCGTTGTCCCTTACAGAGCCTCCACTCAGTACCATCATCCCAGAAAAAACTGCTTCTGCCACGTACAGAGAATTTCCTGCAGGAATAAGTGCAGCTGCAGTGGCCGCAGTTTTAGTGGTCCTCGCTTTAGTGGTCCTCATCGGCGCTGTCATTTATAGGAAACAGAAAGGCAAGTATCATTGCAGAGTAATTTATCTTAACCTGTCTTATGAAAATAGCATCTTGAAAAAAAATCTGCTGATTTGCAAAATCTTACACATTTTACAAAATAAGATGGAAGATATTCTAAAAATAGATAAATGTATCAGCTTTAATGCAAAATAACAGACACAGTCAAATGTCAAAAGTTTTAATGACAAAAATAAGTATTTAAAATGTATTATTTAACTTATAATCAGCATAGTAGTGAAAAAATGACAAGAATAATGTCTTCCTTAGTAAGAAATTAGTAAGAAACAAGTACTGTATTTTAACCAGCAAATATTTTGCAGGTTGGTGTAATTTTATTGTGCATTGAAAATGGAATGGTTGGATATTATAACCCTAAAATAGTTATAGTTTATACTTTGGCATCTACACCATTATTTTGTCTTGATTTGCATGGCATTCTGTAATTGTGTTTTTCTATTGACATACAGGAAAATTTAGGAGGGACAGATTCCAACGTGATCATGCAATTTTCTTATAGTTACTGTATTATTGCAACCTCATCCAGTGCAGGACTAAGCTGAATGGAATGACAAGATGGGTCGACTATAGGGAATCAAAATGTTTCATTCACTGAGGAGTGTAACCACTGGTGCTGTTTTCCCAGGAGATCCCAGGAGATTCTGCTGCCTTTGAGCAGCACCTGCTGGCACAACAGCTGTTAATGCATTATAACAATGCAACTCTAGACCTTAGGGTGTCCTGTTTGTCATTTGCTGATTTTTTTAGCATGATTTTTTACCTTACACTCCAAAACAGCTCTTTTTTTTAGACACCCCAAAAATGTCATTTTCTAGCTGTTATAATAAATGATCTGTTGGGTATTTTGGTCTGAAACTTCACAGACACATTCTGGGGACACCCAAGACCAATATTACATCTTGTAAAAAGGGGCATAATGGGTGCCCTTTAATAGTTTTGCATCAGTATGAATGGTTAAATGACTGTTGCTTTTATTTGTAGCACCATTGCACACACACTGCTCCTTTGTTTCCTTTAATTAGAAATAGGTGATTTTCAAGTATTAAGCTATTTCTGTTTTTAATATATGTGTCCCTGGAGCACAAAAGCAGTCATAAGTAGCACAGGTATGTATGTAGCAATAGCCAAAAATTCACTGTATGGGTCAAAATGATCCGTTTTTCTTTTATGCCAAAAATCATCAGGATAGTAAAAATCATGTTCCATAAAGATATTTTGTAAATTTCCTACCATGAATATATCAAAATTTAATTATTGATTAGTAATATGCATTGCTAAAGAAAATATTTTGAAGAAAGTGGGTATACTTTCTTCATCAACTTTCTACTTTCATAAAGTTTTTGATGTTTTTGCCCCCTCAGATTTCTGATTTTATTGGATATTATCTTATCCTAACAAACCATACATCAATGGAAAGCTTATTTATTCAGCTTTATTCAGCAGATGATGTATAAAACTCAATTTAAAAAAACTGACCCTTATGACTGGTTTTGTGGTCCAAGGTCACATAGAAGCTGCTTTGTTTGGACCAAGATAACTGTCACTTGATGTTTTATTTATTATTGTTTATTTATGAATTGTGAGTGGCATTATCATATTTTTGTATTGTCTGTGCATTCTGTTTGTATTTATTTTATTGTTATTTAAAATATATTCAAGTCTTACTGAAGATATCTCTGTTAGGCTTCTCTGTATGAAGGCATTTACAATAATGCATTTCTTTAAATCTGCATAATCATACAACAACATATATTTAGATTAAAACAGGTTATGCAGAATTGTCAGTTGATTGGATTGGAAAATGGAAGCAGAACCAAAAAAGTAAAAGCATTTTTATCATCTTAAATGCTTTCCATTCTCTTACAGTATTGTGTGCTGGCTAAACTGATTCTTGTGATGTAACGACAGAAAGTAAACATACACTGAGAAAAACATGTGCATCTCATAAAAGAAATGACCAGATTATGTATTAGTGTCCCTAATTATCATTAGCTGTGAGATGTGCTACTTAAATAAATAAAAGTACAATGTACAAAACAATACATAATTATAAAAGCATGTTATGTGTATATTGTCTAACAACAAAAAAGTGCAGCAATGGTATATACACTATAAAAAGTGAACATGGGCACTAACCAATGAGTTAAGGGATTATTTCTACCTTAAAATTACTTATTTGTTTAATTGTCAAATTAATAATATATTTTTACACACAACAGACCACATACAGAGGCCCCTTTGTTATAATATATATTTTTTTCCAGAGCATGTTTTCTAAATATATGACACTACTGTACAGAGCTTATTTGTTGTTTTTGTTAGAAAATGGTACACAGTTATAAAATACTACAAGACCAAAATCTATTTTTCTGAGTGTAAAAGGAAAGGGCAATTACACCAAATCTCACAAAAGTATCTTCATCACACAGAAGCAGCAGCTCTTCTCTGAGATGAGCAGAACCTCAGATGATTGATAATAAATCCAACAGTGGTGATTCCCACCAGACCAGACAGAACCAGACGAATCAGAGCCTCAGTGACCCCACAGTGATCCACACAATCTGAAAGAGAACAGACTTATTCATAAACATCTTCTGTGCCATTAAATGTCTTTGTGAAAATGCTACACAAAGTTCATTGTGGCAGGACGCGAGTTCTGTGTAGTTTTCGTACCTTCCTGTCGTGGGCAGATCTCTTTCATGTGAAGATGGATAGTTTTGTTGTTCACTGGGTTTGCAGCCGTACAGTTGTAGATCTCTGGATCATTATAATGAAGCTGTAATGGTAAACTGAGGTTGATGTTGAGATCAGGATTGCTGGTCTGATTCAGCACTTCACTTCCTTTATACCATGACATAGACATGTCTCGATCATTTTTCACAGAGCAGAACACAGAGCAGATCTCCTCTGTTTCCTGTGAAGTACCTGAAAGAAATGAATTCTACTGCTATCATAATTTACACAAAGAGTCCCACAAACAGCATCATAACAAAACTATTCAAAAATATGTAATATTTTCTTTAGTATTGTTGCAGAACTTCTGGAATCATTTTATGGAAGCTTATTTTCATCAATTTTACAGTTCACAATTCTGACATTTTTTTCAGAATTCTACATTTATGTCTCACAATTCTGACTTTTTGCCCTGAATTCTAAGTTTGCATTTCACAATTCTGACATTTTTTTTCCCTCAGAATTCTAAGTTTAAATCTCACAATTCTGAATTTCCGCCCAGAATTCTAAGTTTACTGAAACACGTACACATGTAGAATTCTGGGGAGGAAAATTCAGAATTGCGAAATGCTGTTGCAAGTTATAAACTCACAATTCTAAGAAAAAAAGGCTGAATTATAAACTTACAATTGTGAGAAAAAAGTCAGAATTGCTACAAAGTCCACAAAAGTCCACAGAAAATTGTATTATTTCATACAGAAATCATAAAGACAGACCTGTCGATTGGTGCACACTAACTGATGAGCTGCTTCTGATGGCTGGTACAGAGACAGGTGCTTTATGACAAAAGGAAACATGCACATCACCTTAAAGCCATATCTCCCTTAATTAAAGATGCCAGTATTGCAGTGCAATAATCAATATGGAACCAAATCTAATCAATATCCTATGATTTCCATGTTATTTTTCAATAGAGGCTGCAGCTGTAACTTACCATAAACATCAACTTTGTATCTCCGTCCTGTGATGTGTGTATTGATGATGATTAAGGCTTCATACAGTCCAGATTCATTAGTTCTGATGTCCATGATAGTTAAAATTCCAGTTTTTTGGTCTAACTGCACTCTGTCTGTGAATCTCACGTCATAATGAGTGTAAATTTCCCCTTGATACATCTGTGCGAGACGAATATTTTCTCTGCCACTTTCAGTCGTCCACATTATCTGAACGTCTCCCTTTAAGCTCTTCCAGTCCTGGATGTAGATTGAGAACACCTCCCTCCATCACTTTAACTGTTTCAAAGTCATTAACTTCTCCACCCACTGAGACAACATGAAAACAAGTGAAATATACAGGTAAACTAATTACTAATATGGTACTGACAATTATGGTTTCTAAACACCTGTTGAATTTCAATGGTTTGATGTTAACCAGCATTTCACCACATGTGGTCGACACAAACCAAACAAACCTGTGTTCAAACCTGTGTTTAATAGAGTCTGGGCCGTTTATATTTTAATGCACATATTTTAATAAATACAAATCATTACACTTACAGGACCTTTTGAATCACAGATGTGAATTATTTTATTTACATAAGACAGTGCATGGTTGTCTGAATCATACTGCATTTGTTGAAATCTCCCAAAATCCATTGCAGCATGCATGAAGTATGCGATTCATATTATAGGATTATGTGGACCTTTGCAACTGACATTTATACTGTTGTTGATTTTGTCATCACTATTAGTCAACTGTTGTGTGGTGATGATAAGAACACATTTGCTGATTGTCACTGTCATTGAGGTTTGTGTGTTAACTGCCGTGGTTGATGTGCAACCTTATGTAAGATCCTTCAGAGAAGAAGATTGTAGAGTTAATTTCATATTAATTGTCCTAATCAGATTTAAGCTTGAACTGTGGTATAAAAATGGCAAGATCTTTGATTTCTTCTCTTCATGCATGTTTGTATGACGACACTAGCAGGTTTGACAGAACATGATCTGAAGAGTAATAAAGGAAGTCTTTTTGTGGTTTCAGACAATGCTGCATGTGAAGGACAGAAATGTTTCTTTACCTTGAAAAGTGAAACCAATGGCAGAAATGAAAATGTGGCACTCTTTTAGTTTAACACATAAACTGATGCAAAAATGTTGTGAGAAATCACAAAAAATCTTAAAATTAAAAGTCTTTCTTTCTTTCTTTCTTTCCAGAAATGTGACTTGTGTATAATATTTTTCAATTATTTGATTTCTTTTTTTTCTTCTGATTGTTGATGTTATTGCAACTGTATATTGTTTTAGATTAGATTTGTTATGAATTGTGTATATTTACTAAAGATCAGAAGTCAATAATTTATACTGCTTACTGAACAGGTTCACATGTTCAGCTGCATTTTCTCAAAACTTCAGTTATGTAAGTCATAAGAATGCTCTCTTATCCGTGAGAGTATATATCAGCATGGAACTGTGGCGTAGAGTGGCCAGACACATTTTAAAGTGTACATTTTGAAACCTTTTGTATTGAGGACAATTAAATATAATTTCATCTGCTTAAAATATGCATATAATGTGTTATCTTACCTTCCACGCAGATGAAATATAAGATGAAAGCCCACATACTGATGTATGTGTTAATATTGCGTTGAGTTGTTGTTCTCTCTATGATACCCCTGAAACTCAACTGAACAGATGGACTTTTGAGGAAGTGACCTGCAATAAAATCAGTTACTTGACTTTTACCACAAGAGAGCAGTGCTGGACTGAAAACTGACTCTCAAACACGTCCACTCACCTTTATATCTTTTTCCAATTGATAAAAAAATGCGTATTAATCTGTTGAGGCACGAACAGACAGACAGATGTACAGGAAACATAATTAACCTTTTTTTTTTATTTTTTACTATAAATTAATTTCCCTGGTAATATGTTTGTGTTTCTACTTACTTTATCATTTTATGTAATCATTTTCTCCTTTTTAAAAAGGCTCAGTTATGTCTGAAGGACAAGACAACAGAACAATGAATGCTAGACTGTTTGGCAGAAGGCTTATGTTTAAATAAATAGAGAAAACTACTAGGACCACATTTATTATATTAAATTAAATAGCATTTATTAGCTTTTCCTTTTATGCTATGGATTTATTTATTTTCTTTTGGAATATTTTTTTCGTTCATTTCTTATTTTTATAAATCTCATAAACAAACAAATAAACGTTTAACTCTTTTAATCGAAGGGAATTAAATTAATTCAAATTTGTAAAGAAAATATTCCACAATGCTGCAGTATAATGTTGCAGTATTCCCTTTAAAACAAATACATTTATGTAGCTCTGCTTGGAACATTTTGTATTGGGGGTCCCTGCTCTATGTCTCCTAAGATGTTGCCTAAGGGTTCCTTAACCCTGAAAAAGGTCGAAGACCCTTGATCTAATCTGTAGCGTTTTATTAAAGGGATAGTTCACTTTGAAATTAAAATTTGGTATCTATCAGCTTACCCCAAGGGCATCCAAGATGTAGGTGTCTTTTTTTCTTCAGTAGATCCAATTTTGATATTTTTAGGTCAAACCGTTCTAGTCTGTCAGTCATATAATGGCAGGTATAGGTCACTGTCTCTATAAGAGAGAAAAAGAACATGCACAGAGAAATCCAAATTAAACAATTCCCCATTGTAACTACACATTGATGGCCTAAGACACGAAACGAGCGGTTTGTGTGAGAAAACGAACAGTATTTATATAGTTTTTTACCTCTTGTACACAACCGTGTCCAAGTGATCTGAGTGCGCACACGCATCCGGTGTGTGACGTGTGTGTGCGCGTGCTCTGGCTTAGTCTGCGCAAGCGCCGGAAGTGATCTCTTGCTCACTTCGATAGTTACAATGGGGAATTACTATGGGACAGTAGTCATTTAGACAGGACACAGGTGATTTCTTTGGTACCGGTATGATTGTTGTGGATTTGAGACATGTGGGGACGACTGCCTGGCTCAGCGAGGTTTTGAAGGTATCTGTTAGGACAGTGGTTCTCAAAGTGTGGTACGCGTACCACTAGTGGTACGTGAGAGCTCCTCTAGTGGTACGCAGAGGAATCTCTGAATTATATATAAATTAGGCCGCATGTCCACCAAAGCGTTTTTTTTTTTTCCGAGGCTAGTGATTTTTTTTCAATTGTTTTAAATGGGAGCGTCTTTTTCATGCTGAGCACTCTGGTGTTTTTTTCTCAGTGCTGAGAGTTGATAAATGTTCATCTTTGGGTGAAACTTAGCGCTCATCACTGTCACTTAGTCAGCTAACCAATCACAGTGGAGGAGGGGCGGGACTAATACCGTCACACCCTGCTTGTACTACGACTGAACAACAATGGAGAAGTTAATATTGCTTGTCTCCGAGTATTTATATCTTTACCAGATGGAATTGCCAGAGTAGCCTACCATAATATTGTTATGAAAAATAATACTTGGAGAAACATTTCATTCGCGATGCGTCTGCCATATTACTTCAGCGAATATTCCATATCATAGCAACTAGGGATGTTCATTTTAACCGTTTAACCATTAACCGACCGATAAGAATTTTGACCGATTAATACAATCAGTTAAATGGTTTAAAGTCACTTTTTTTTCTTCTTCAGTAATTCAGTAAAGGTTTGCTGCATGGTTAAAATAAGCTACGCCTATAAAAAATATATATGTTCTTTAGAGAGAGAGGAAAAAAAACATAAATTGCATTTTATTATTTCATTCAGAAATAGGCCGACGCGAATTACAAACATTATAATAAACACTTATAATAAACACTGTAAACATAGCTAGGCTATTTTAGTTCCCCTCACTCCACAACAAAGCCTTTCAATTAACAGTAGACTAGTTAGAAAAGAACAAGAATTAAAAATGTAAGAAGCTATAGCTATATAAACGACAAACCAAAACGAATTAATTTAGGCTAAAACGAAACTGAAACCAATTTTGGGTCTCTCCTTCGACACAAAATCAAATGTTTCCGTATTCGCGATGTATTTGAATGCCAAAATATTATTTACCTTTTATGTAGATCTGCTTCAGTCGCGTTCCAATATCCACGGAAAACATGTTTTGCATAACTTCATGGCGGTATGGTGATAAAGCTTAACGGCACAGATTTTACTACATATTTAACTGAGCAGTGTGTTTTTTTCCCCTGGCCCACATGTTTGACTGATTTTTTAATAATGATAATGAACAGGCTGCATTGTCAAGGTAAAGCTTATGTGCACACGCATGCAGCGCTGGAGCAATCACTTGACTTTCTCTTCCCTTCTAACAGTGGAAGCAAATACTCCTTTGAAGATAATCGGAATTGTAAAAGGTTTGCTTTTATTTGTGTGCATTCACAATAAAAACAAATATTTGCGCTTTTGTAAAATAAGCCTAAAAAAATAGGATGCCGCTTCTGCCGTCTGGTTTCCTTTCCGGTGTTCTGAAATATTCGGTGTCTGAGATTTTCGGTGACGCTGGGCGGAGCATACATGAATATTCATGAGTTTCCTGTTTCGCGTTAAAGCGCCACTGAAAATATCAGTGCACTCTAGGATCGTCACCGCACAGAAAGTTTTACGTAATGTAATTATGTTTCAGCGACAGTGGCGATCCAGCTCATTTAGCTTTTTTTTTTAGCTTTTGAAGTTTTGTTCATCTGAGCACAATAGTTTGTAGATTGTATATGTTATGTTTGATTTCATGATTACAGCAGTTGATTTGCCTGCCTGTCATTAGGATATGCCATTAACATGTGTTATAAACCCTTTCCAGTGTCTTTTAAAGTTTTGTTTGATAACTTGTATACAAATATCTAAGGTGGCATAAAGATCTGATACAATATTTAGTTTTGCTTGTTCAGCTGGTAAATAACAGATTGTAGTACTTCGTTAGCAAAAATCATTTCACATGAATTAAGTTGCTAAAGTAACATACCACATATTAATTTGCACAGTTAAAGAAATGAAGTTATAATACTGAATACATTAAAGACATCAAATGATTTGGTGTTAAGTTTTATGTACAAATGTGTATGTGGACAAGACATATTGGGGGAAGAAAACAAAAAACAGTTTAAATAGGGCCTTGACATCCCAGACAAATAAAATATGCCTCCAAACTTGGCCTGTTTATGCAGTCCCAGTGGTACCAGCTGTTGCAAGAGTCACATGCAATCTAAACAATATAAGATTTACAACACATGAATGAATATGGTAGCGCAACTTTAAAATACACTGTAGTGTTTATATATAATGATAATAATCTAACATAGCCAAGTGTCTACCTCCTCTGCGCTTTTGGTTTTCAGTGGCAAAGCCTCACACCACTTTGTGAAGTAATCTACCATCACACAGATGTACTGGTAGCCTTCTTTCGTTGGTGTGAGCTTTCCCACTAAATCCATCCCCACAATATCCCAAGGCTGTGCCACCTAATAAACATTCATGTTTAATATATAAAATTGCTGTAACAAAAATATTCCTTGTGTTTTTCATAAAAACACGAATTACCAGGATAGGGGTATATTCTGTTGGGTTCTTCAGAGAACATTGCTTTTTTTGACAAGCAGCACAGTGTTTGACCTAAAATATATTATCAAAATCAGTTTTGATGGAATAATAGATGTATGAAAACATGACGAAGGATTCACATATTAAACTCCAATAAAAGCGCTTGTTTATGGCATCCAGGGTTTTTTGAATGCCACGGTGAGCACCTATTGGGCTGCTGTGGAGCTCTTCAAAAATTTCTTGGGCACTTTTTTTCGTGCTGACCACTTTTGCCAAAGTACCTTCTTTTTTAATATAATACAAAGCTTCATCTAAAAAGTATAAAAATGATTATAAACAACCAGTGAAGCCACTAAATCCAGGTGTACATTTTACATTACTTACTTTCAAAAATGAAGCTTTTAGCCCTTCTTAGAAATATGAATTTGTCATGTCTGGAAAGACCCTGAGGTATCTTTCCAAATCTTTTAAAGTCTGTCAGTGCTTTGAATTTAGCCTCATCCATCTTCAACACAACAGTGCAAAATCTAATAAATGAGTCTTATATATAATTGGTCATTACATGTTATTGTGCACCACTGGGCTCTGTCATCTAGCCATTCAGTCAATAGAATAAAATAGAATAGAATAGAGTAGAATAGAATAGAAATCGCCGTCGGCGATTAAAGGGTCAGGTTATGTTGTCTTCTCTATACACACATTTGCGATTAAAACTAGCACCAAAAATAACCTGCTGTCTTTATTGTATTCATAAATGCTAAATAGCCACATAATAACTTTATCTTTTATCATCACACCATGTTTCTAACCATTTGGAACACTGTGTTAAGAATGATTATATTACAATTTAAATATATTACAAAAAAAATAATTTATTACTAAAGTTGGGTTGATGTTATATAAGCTACCATCTGAGCAAACAATAAGAAACACCACATAATGATCACAACTGAAACTTTATGTCAACAACAGCAAATATACATTTATATCAGTTATTAACAGTTTTAAAGATTGTCTAAATAAATTAGGTACATAAAAATGTTTGTTTGGCTCAGTAATTTGGAGTGTATCCTCAGGCACATCAACTAATTAATAGCTGTAATAATTAAACATACCATACGACAATCTACAAACTATTGTGCCTAAATTAACAGCAGCCTAAATGCCTGCTGAACTTCATCACACTTTGAAGCATTTCTTATTCTGAAAACAGAGTCATTTTCAGTGGCGCTTTAACGCGAAACAGGAAACTCATGAATATTCATGTCTGCTCCGCCCAGCGTCACCGAAAATCTCAGACACCGAATATTTCAGAACACCGGACCCATTGAACCAAACGAACCGAACTACAAGTGTGAACACACTTAAACACCTTAACGCTAATGACTTGATGTCAAGAGAAATTAATTAGAAGCTTGTTACCAATCTCATTATCAAACTGCGATATATTTTGGTTACAAACTGAATCTGTTTTTCTTCAAATTATTATTTACACGGGCCACCCGTTTCTTTTGCTCCGTTCTGCGATCCATGATCAAAGCTCTGCTGAAAACCAAATAAAGACTACCAAACGAGGAAACATGGGTCTGAGTAGCTAATGACAGAACTTTCTCGAACTTCCGCTCCTTGTTGTGGAAGTCCCTGATTTGCTCTCACCACAGGTGGAGACCGGGTGTTGTGAATTTCAACCAATCAGAAAAAGAAACAGGCGGAGTTTAATACAGACAGGGACCAATCAGGTAGCACGTTCCAGTACCTATAAGAGACTTCTGGCCCACCCCCGTCACAGAAGCCAAAAACCTTAGGATGAAGCGCCATTTTCTGCTCGTTCTCTTCATTTCAAGTAAGTATATCAGGCCTATTTGACAGCAGGTGGTGGCAGGCGCGGGTCTAGACCCTTTCCCATTGTGAAATCCTTAAGTGTGTGTTTTAAGCCCCCCTGTCTGTCGTCTCAGTTCCCCTAAAATTATATCACCTGTCTGAACGATCGGATCAGTGCTGCTTCCTCAAAAAAGGTTTCACGTGTTTTTGAAGATTTTTCAGTTTAAACATCCGAATGATTTTAAGCTGTTCAATCGCAAGTAGTGCTAGGGTTTTGTGATGGTTTTGTTCGCTCACGCGGAAGGCCGCTGTTCTGAAATATGCGATGTCATGCTGCATCACGTGCTATCGTTTCCTACCGCGGTTTGTTGGAAAGAACAAGAATCACGGAGGACGGTTTATTCATGTTTATTGATTGTGAATCTTATTTAAGCCAAAATATATATTTAGTCAATATCGAACATGTTTTGAATAAAATGTAGCGACCCATTCATTGGTAACCACACATTCACCGATTGCGGTTTGATGTTGAGATTTCGTCTGGCTATAAATTGGATATGCAAATAATATCTCGTCATTCTTAATGATTTGTAAATTCAGTGATGCGGAGCTCCTGTCCGAATTTTTGTTACTCTTTATTTTTATATATATATAATACAATACACACAGCACACACACAGTGGTGGCCAAAATGATTAGAACACTAGTATTTTCAGCAGCTAAAAATAGTTTAAAGTCAGTTATTTCTGTCTTTTGCTGTAGTGTGTCAGTAGCAAATATCAGTTTATATTTCCTAACATTCATTTTGCCATTTAATTGTAATAATCCAGTGAGATTTTGTCTGACAACAGCCAGTGCTCCACACAGAGATCTGATCATCATCAGTCTGTCTGGAGTGACATGAAGAAACTGAACAAACTGAGACCGACTCAATCCAGAAGAACTGTGAAGACGTCTCCAAGACGCTTCAAGAAACCTACCTGCAAAGCTACAGTGCTGTTAAAAGTTTTAGGCACTTCTGTATAAATGCTGTAAAATGAGGATGTGGTCAAAAATGTCATAAATAGATTTTCTTTATCCATTAACTTCTATTAACTAAGTTAAATCAACATTTGGTGTGAGCATCCTTTGTGTTTAAAGCAAGTTTTGCCCTCGGTGCACTTGAGCAGAGTTTCTCAGGGAGCTTTGCAGGAGGTTTCTTGAAGCGTCTTGGAGACACAGTTCTTCTGGATTTAGTCGGTCTCAGTTTCTTCAGTTTCTTCATGTTGTTCCAGACAGACTGATGATGATCAGATCTCTGTGTGGAGCTCTGGCTGCTGTCAGACAAAATCTCATGGATTATTACAACTAATGGCAAAATTAATGTTTGGAAATATAAAATGGTATTTCCTACTGACACACTACAGCAAAAGATAGAAATAACTGACTTTAAACCTTTTTTTTTTTTGGTGAAAATACTAGTTTTATAATAATTTTGGACACCACTGTATGTGTATATGTATGCATGTATCATTGCAGACACACACGCATATATATTTGTGTAAAAATTTTTACAAACCCATTGCAATTTTTTTTATTGTAATATATTAAAAACTACCAAGTCATTGAATACCATTAAATAAGAGAAATATGAACCATTGAAATTTTGAAACATTTCGAAACGGTTATCTAACACGGCCTCATTTACTAAAATCATTTCCCTGAGTATTTAATTTCATTATTCTCATTTGTGAAAGTTTTCACAGTGCATTTTTGGTCAGTTAACAGTTAACAACAATAATTTGAAAACTTTAACTGTACAGTTTTGGTCAGTTTACTCTTTTCCTGAGGTCTTAACTTCGCTGTTCTGATTTGGCCCATTAATCCTTTCTTGAGTTCTTTACATCACTATTCAGGTTTGTGATAACTTTCACAGTAGGGTCATTTCGTGTCAAATCAACCAAATTTCAGAAGCTTCCCCAGCTCAAATTTTTGACTTTGCAGGCAAGCAGCGCAGGATAGGAATGCAAAGTGCATGCAAGAAAACTCTTTAAAAAAAACACTTAACGTGGCTTAATGGTTGAAGACAGTGATACTGTATAAAAAGGCCAAATTCGGTAAATATAATGGGTCTCATCCGCTTTCAGCTTTTTAAAAAAAAAAAAAAAATTTAAGCTGTACAAACAACTTGTTTTGCTGCTTGATATTACAAACCGGTGTTTTTTTTATCATATTATATTAATGTATTGTCTTAATTTTAAACGCAAAGGGTGAATGGCACAAACAATTCTACCGTTTATTAAAGAAGTCTCGCACATTCACAGAAAACAGCTTACTTCCACATTTAAAGATAAGGTGGATAAGTTCATGGTGTTGCTACAGTTGCAAATTTCTATCGTTCTGTCTCATTGTAGCCAAAAGTATCCGCTGAGTCACGTGATGGCATGACAACAAAACAGCATAGCAGGGGAGGAGCAGCAATGTTTGCATACGAGATGTGAAAAGAGCAGCATATACACGCTCACAGACATGTCTACTCTGTTGAATGTATTAAGTGTAGAGGACAGAAAATTAACCTATAGTATCGATCTCATCAAGCTAGTATCGTTGGTATCAACCACCGTTGGTATCGATATTATCAATATTAGTATCGATCCACCCACCCCTATAGCAAAATCAAAAATTTTAACAGGACCTCTGGTTGAGTTGACACAGAATGACCCAGTATAAAGTTTTGGACAGTTTACCCTTCCCTGAGTGTCTAACATCACTTTTCTGATTTGTGAAATCTTTCACAGTACAGTTGTAGTCGGTTAACCCTTCCAGAGTCCCTAACTTCATTCTGATTTGTGAAACTTTTCAAAATGCAGTTTTGGTCAGTTAATCCTTATTCTGATTTATGAAAGGTTTCTGTTAAGACCACTAGGGGTCAGCCAAATGAAGCGAGAGAAAGAGTCTCACTACCAGAAAGACACCAATTTTTTTTTATTGTTAACAAGGGTTTAGTGCCAGGGGCAGACAAAAAACCGAGCAATCTTCTTTTACACCTCTACATTTCCTGCCAAAAAAAGAAAACTAAATACAGTCCAGACTTACCTAACTCCCTAAACCAAAAACGGTGCAAAATAAAATGTTGTCAAACCCCCTACATCCCTTAATTTGGCAAAGCTATATACACGAATATTTACAGAAAATGTATACACAAGTTCATAGCAAACAGTTCTAGAGGAGAACCAATCGCAGCCTCCAGCAAATTATCACAAGGAACCGCCCTGTTTTGAAGGAACTGTATTGCACCGATTACTATTACGGTGCCAACCGTCTCAGAGAGTCGATTACCCACAGTGGATATCCAATGGCCATGAGAGAAATAAAGAGCAGTCAGTTACACCAGTTTTACTAGTTTACTTAAAGAGGTTCAATGGCAATACTCAGATACACTGTGTACATATTAACCATCAAATAAATCAACGCAATGCAAAGAAAACATTCATATAAAAAACGTAGGCCTGCGCAAAATAATAAATAAATAAATGATTTCAACAGAGGCGGGCTTTAAGGATACAGATGTCAGGTGGTTCACAATTAGGTAATGAAAAACAATTGCAATAGTCCGTGTTGGTCTTCACAGTCCTTTCTAAACATCCGATATCAGGATAGCGATATGAAGCTGGTCTTTAGGCTGCAGTCTCAGGTCCCTCCATGCACGATGAATCCTCAGCGATGACGAATACAGGTGCATATAAGTCTATGGTGTATGTTACTGAATATGTATCTTGCTGATGTGTACGACTCTCGAAAATGGTTCTACAATAGACAGATAAACTCAATCAGGAATGGAAAAACCGCATAAACATGCGATGAATGCTAGCAACACAACAGAAATTGCTGCGTCATTACAGCCACATAATGGGCGATCATGTTCGCCGTTAATACCTCTCTTAATTAGGTAACTACGCACTCAAATTGCATAAATACAAGGTAGCAGCAGTACATAAAGTAAACAGTGAATAAATTACAATAATGTGTTGAGCACTGAAATGAAACTCACGTTTTCCAATGACGCACATTCAAGAGTTGTCACAACCAAACTTCCACGAGAAGTTTGGGATAATTCAGCACTATCTGCTACCAATCAGGATTACGATATTCTCCCCTGTAGTTCACAAAGTGAAGGCGCTGCAGAAAGAGATTTAATCCACTTTATTTGCTGCGTTGCAGGTGAGATTGCAGGACCTCTGCTTTCACTCGGCCGTTTTCGAACTGAACTGATTCACTCTCTCGCGATCGCTGAATAAACCACGCCTCCTCAATTCAGTTTAAAGACCAACACATAATATCTGTACAGCCCTTATAATGGAAGGAACACGAACTGAACATGGGCTTTTTTACACGCCCACTTGTAACACAAACATGTACATACACCGAGACGATATCAATGAACAAAATCAATGGACCGATGACTCGTAACAGGTTCACAGTACATTTTTGGTCCATTAACCCTTCCCTGACTCCCTAACTTCATTCTCATTTGTGAAAACTTTCACAGTGCAGTTTTAGTCAGTTAAGCCTTTCTTGAGTGCCCAACTTCAGCACTGTTTTTTGTAAACCATTTTAGTGGACAGTTTTGGTATGTTAACCCTTCCCTAAATCCCCAACATTGCTATTGCTTTGTGGAAGCTTTCACAAATGTACTGGGAAAGTTTTCACATCACAGCATTTAGGGAAGGATTAAGTTTCCAAAACTGTACTGAGTTTTCACAAATCAGAATGTCGAAATTAAGGACTGAGGGAAGGGTTAATGGATCAAAACTGTACTGTGACACCTTTTTCAAATAAGAATAGTTAAGCACTCGGGTTATTTACTTTCCAAAACTGCACGGTGAAATGTTTCACAAATAAGAATAGTGATGTTAAAGACTCAACACACGGTAACTGACTAAATCTGTACCGTGAAGTATTTCTCACATCACAATAGTCCATTAGTCCTCATTGACATGACTACATGACCAATTTTATTCTGATTAAACAAATTCCTTGGACCGTTTGATTTATTGGCACAGTTACCTTTTACATTATCACATGAGAGGAGAACAGAGAAACAGTGGAAAACACTAAAACACGATGAAAAAAACGATGGCTTCATCTAAAAAAGTGGTTTAGAATGGTCACAGACTCCATATTTTTGGGAAATAGCCATTTTAAACAAGAGTGCCTATTTTTCACATTCCTGACTAGCGGACTTACCGAGGGGTTGATGGACAATATATTTGTTGTGAAAAAATTCACTAATCGCATAGGTCAAGATGGCACTGTTTTCAGTCTAATTGTTCAACTTTTGAAACTACGCTCCTTATAAAATTAAGAGTCACAACAAAAACACTGATTTTGGACCAGAGGACCGCATCACCTGAATTCATATATTGCATGTCTAAGACAGCTCAATGTGATTTAATAGCCAAATGAAATCTGGGCCTGTATTCTTAAAGCTTCTAAGAATCATCTCGGAGAGCTCCTAATTTAGCTTAACATTTTCTAACTATAATCTCAGTTTAAGAGTGATTCAGGACCTATCTAAGAGCAACTCTGAGCAAAGAAAAGAAACTTTCATCTTCGTGAGGTGGCGGGGTTGGCCATCAAATGGTTATACGTAAATATACATGACTGTAGCAGCAAGAGAAAGCAATGTAGATGTTGTAGGAAAAACAAATAAAACTGGTTAGTACTACAGTAATGTTTCTCTTTTCTGCCATGTTTATTTAAACTGTAGATTGTATCATGGTTCATGACTGATGTAATGATTTGCCTGAGGTAGTTCAATGTGAAAAATGTTTAACCATGTGATGCACTGTGATTCAGATTGAAATCATTTTGACTCAAATGTGTTCAAGTTGTGAAATCCGCAACCTTGCAGTGCTTTCAGTGTTTTAGTTCTATTCTACAAACTCATAATAACATGTAAATGTTTTACATTTTTAATAACAAATGGCTAAAACAAACCATTCAGTAATTTGTAAATTTTCATGACAAACATAGAAGTTACGCATGGGAGTAGTTGCATTTTGCTGAATAAAGAGAGCAACTGATTCTGTTACAAGTTTTATTCACAGATGTGGTACAGGCATGACACAATAACATTCACAAAACACCTGTATATAAATATATAATATACATGGCCAGGTAAAAAAAAAAAAAAAAAAAGGTTAAATATTACTAAGCTTTATATACACAAGTGCCTACTCTGACTGCTATATAGGAATCTTGATCAACACAAACCAAGCACATGTTATAGGATTTCTGTGGTAAGTAAATACCTCCTATGGGTCTGAAACCTGTAATATATATTAATCAAAAAGGGCAAACAGGACCATGAATAAACTCCACAAAATCAGTTTAAAGGTTGGGAGAATTATTTATTTATATTAAATTATTCTTCCAAGTCGATGGACCCACATTATTTTTACTTGTTGAATAGGCCACTTCAGGATGACCCACATGTTTTTAATATTAGGAGAAGATCCACCAATATGTTATTTGTCAAAATGCAATCACTTTTATTTTTTAGGAGGGGCAACTTAATGTTTTGGAAAGGCAAGTAAATATCTGATCTACTGGCCCACCCAGTCTAGCGGTCCTTATGTTGAGCCCAGAGTTTTTTTTTTTTGTTTGTTTTTTTAAAGCTAGTTAATACTTGTACGTGATGACCCCCACCCCCTGGACACTCATTTTCTTTGTGACCATAGATGGCACAAAATCTCAGCAATTTTGATGAATGGCTGTGCTGTCATTGTATCTGAATATCAACATCTGTGAAATTTAGTCGAAACGGTTTTAGCTGATCTAAATTTGTGTCTCTGAAAATAGTGATCTATTGTTGAATATCAGTTTTTTGTTGTTGTTGTATCTGTTTGTTAATGAGGGATTTGTGGACATCAATGTTTTTAGATTTGTGGTGTAAATGTTCTAGTTTTTTTTTTTTTTTTTGTTCGTTTCTAGATGTTCTATGTATCTATTTACATACAATGGCCCAAAAAAGCATTTGCTCACTTAGCCACAATTTAAAATGCATAATTGCATTCCATTAAAATATCATTCAATGAAATTTAACTTTGCAAAGAAATTAGCTAATACTTTTACTCCACAATGATTTAAATTGGTCAAAAGTTTTCTATTTCAAATAAATACTGTTCTTCAAGCTTCCTGTGAATCATGAAAACAATCACTCCGTGTCTCTAACAAGGTTTGTACTTTCATTAAGCAGCGCAACTATTTTCAGCTGTCATAATGATAATACCAATAAAAATGTTTTCTGGGCAACAAATAATCATATTCAGCTCTCGCGGTACTTTGATGTCAAACACCGATCGGTGTTCGGTCGGCGCTGCAAGCTTGAACATGGAGCTCTTTACGTTTAAAAAAAAAAAAAAAAAAAAAAAGTATTTCAACAAACTATTTTAAATGTTTTTCACACTATTAGGGTTTTTGACTTTTGATAAATGTCTTGTTGAATAATTTTAGTAGAAATCTTCCCTTTTGAAGGGCAGCGTGTATATAATATGAAATCAATGTAGACAACAGCTGAAGGTTGCGCTGCTGTAGCCTAATGTTACACAAAGAGAATGTCATGGACGACAGCACAAAACGTGCATAACGGTTATGAAAAGGTAAACTGTAGATTAGGCAAAATTCAGCGAGACGCTGAAACTACAGTTAGGCCTACTTTCATGAATGCACACAAGGTGTAAAATGTCGTATCCGAGGTTTGCCTTAAAGCGGCTTTGGAAGTCGTCCCGCCCGCTCCGCTTTAGCTAGGCTACTAATACACTGCCGAGGCGTCTGTTCTGCCACAGTTTGGAGCTTCAGTGGTAATCAAGTCGCACGTAGCCGCTGCTGGTAAAGACTTTTACTTCTACATCAAGAGACGAACCGAGCAAACTTCATGAAAATCCGCCGTTTCTTCACGCTCATATCCTGTCTTGCCCTCACCGGTAAGTAAAGCATTCTGGCGTTCAGCTCTCCGTGTTGATCTCTGTGAATTCCTGTCACACTACGCATGCGGATGCCGGAAACCGGAAACGCTTGGAAAAGAATATCGAGTGTTCTCCATCACTGCCCTGTGAATTCGTGTCGTACTAAAGGCCGTATCTAACGTTATGCTAAAGACGGTGTGACTAATAGAAGTTAGGCAGGTTAAAAATAAAGAAGAGGAGGTTCTGAATTTAAAAAACGCAAACTTTAAATATGTACGACTGGAGTGTTGCAGCAAGGTGAAGCAGATTATGTATTTTTACATTTAGGATAGGCTTAACGTGTATATATATATATTTTTTTTTTCTATCTGTTATAAACTTCTTTAAAAAGACTCCAGAGAGCGTCCTATTACGACCGCGGTGTCCGTAGAAATTTTGCGAGTGCAAACATTGTATTCTTTTTTTCTTTTTTTAAAAAGGTGTCACTAAGCAATATAAATATGTATTTTATCAGGTGCCGTGAGCGACATGACAGTGGTTGTAAAAAGTGGAGAAAACGCCACCCTACAGGCCAAAACACCTGGAATGAGTGATCTCAACCGAGTGAAGCTGTGGAGTCTTTACGAAAACGGCACAGAAGTTCTCATCTTCCGCTACTGTTCCATCAAAGAGCAGCAGAGAGGGTGCACCGCCATCGACGACGACAGACTCAAACTCCAGCTTGGATCTGAGAGTGTTTCTGTAATCATTCTTGATGCCCGTGCCACTGACGCAGGGACGTATATTCTCGAAGTGATCGGGAACAACACGATCACGGAAACGTTCACCGTTGTATTCAACGGTTAGTAATCTTGAGTGCTATTTGGGCATGATGGGAGAATGTGACAATTTAAAAAAAAAAATAACAAAACTGACTTTGGATTTTTTTTTTTTTTTTTTTTTTTCTCATCCAAAATAATTTTAGAGTCTTCTGGTAGCCCGTCCACCACAGTCAGCCCACCATCAGAAGACAACACAGTGGCTATTGTTGTGGTCATCGCAGTGGTCATCGCAGTGTTAATCATAGGCATAGTGGTGGTCACTGTGTTCAGCGTATACTTGTATAAAAAGGTAAGTATTATCACACAAAAATATAGCAGCAGGTCTGTTTTTATAACACGTATTAACAGCAGTGATCATATATTTTTACAGTACAGTTTAGTGTGATTTAAATCTCTCATCCCTCTACAGAAAAACCGGGAGAAACTTGATTCCCGTGACTGGACACTGGATCCTGAAGTGGCGGACACTCAATCAAGCATCATTGAAGGTCAGTCCACTAGACTTAATGTCCTTGGGTTTTGTGATCAAATTACATTTTAATTGGGATTTAACAATTTACAACATGCGGCAAACTAGACCTTAAATTTATCAGATATTTTTAAGAAACTTTCTGACACTGACAGACAATCATAAGGGTCAGTGCTATAGTTTTTCAAATATTTAATTCAAAACGGTTTCATTATTTGAGTGTTTTTAAAAGACAATATTAAAACATTAAAGTTTTTGACAAAAATTGACATTTGCCTTTTGAGATTTGCAATGTGGACATTTTCTTTATTAGAGTTGCGGGATAATTACTGTTTTTCTAGCCCTTTTAAAAAGTGTCAATTAATTGTAATTCAAAAATAATCTTCACAGAGATGCATTCTGTATGAATTGCGTTATGTATTTTTTTGGTAAAGTTGTCGATAATTGTAAATTTTAAATTGAGTTTTTTTTTTTCTGAATTATGCTCAAATTGATTAACAATTTTTCTTGAGCAAGACATTATAGATATTACATATAATTGTAAAAGTTTATAAAAAAGGTGGCCATTGAAATAAATATTGTTTGTAGTTAATAACAATCTAACTTCAATAGCCCTGTACAAATTTGTCACTTTACTGACTTAAGTACTAATAGTGCAAAACTCTTCTTTTCCTATAATCAGCAGATGAACTCAACACAGACGCATCCTCTGAGGAGCACTGCTTCTTAGAGAAGAAACCAGAAGACCTTAACAGCACCCATCCAGATGCACATAATATAATCAATAATAATAATAACAATGATATTAATATTAATTATGATAATAAAGATGTAATTATACATGTAAATTGTTGTTATATGAAAGTTTGATGTATTATTCTTTACAATAATGTTATTATAAATATATAACTTATTATTTGAATTAATTTATTAAAAGTTTGATGTACATGTATAATAAAAATAATCTTTGTATTTTTTTTATTACATTTTTAATTTCCCTTGCAGTTGTTGTTTAATCTTATGATTGTTGGGTTTGTAGAATGTGAGATGAGTGGGAATATATGAAGCAGTTTGGTATAACAACATTTGCTGTATTTTTGCTGGTCAGACGAAGTTAAAGTCACTTAAGATTATTCATCATGACTATTCATCATGATTTAGTCTTCAGCTTTCTGCTCGTACTTCGCTTCCTTTGTCAAACTCCCAGGCTGATAAAATACTTTTAGTATACCATAAAAAATAGTTTTATTAACTGATTTTTGGTTTTAGTTAAGACAAAGCAACACCTAAAAGTTTTTATTTTCTCCTAATTGTGTCAGTGTCCACTCGATAGGAAATTTCTTTGACTTTTGAAGCAGCCACAGAAAATGTTAGCACTGAGTTTTGCTCTGTAATGAGTGGATAAATATGGGCAGTTTCCATATTTAGAAGGGGACAAACAAACTTTTTTTATATTTTTATGTCAAGGGTGTCAGTAGTAGGTGAAACATTTTCAGATCTTTCTCCCTGAATATGAACTTCAGTGTCAAAATGCTGTCCTAAATGGTGCCCTCAGTTTATACTTTCAGCCTCATTGCCAACAGCTCTCGTTGCCTTCCATCACCATCATGTTTTTTTGGCCAATGTGACGTTTAATGAAAGTACCAACATCAAGCAAAAGCAGCTCTTCCTTGAAATGAGCAGAACCTCAGATGCTCAACCAGGAACACAATGGTGGCGATTCCCACCAGACCAGACAGAACCAGACGAACCAGAGCCTCAGTGATGCCACAGTGATCCACACAATCTGAAAGAGAAGAGAAATTATATAGATATGAAGTTATTTGTAAACAGTTCTGTCATTCAGAGGCTTTGGTCATTGTGGCAGGAAGAGACTTCTGTGGTAAATGTAGTTTGAGTTATCACCTTCCTGTCGTGAGCAGATCTCTTTCATGTGCAGATGGATAGTTTTGTTATTCACTGGGTTTGCAGCCGTACAGCTGTAGATCTCTGGATCATTATAATGAAGCTGTAATGGTAAACTGAGGTTGATGTTGAGATCATGATTGCTGGTCTGATTCAGCATTTCACCTCCTTTATACCATGAGATGAACACACCTCGATCATTTTTCACAGAGCAGACCACAGAGCAGAACTCCTCCATTGACTGTGGCTGCTTTAAAGTACCTGGAAGAGATTTGTTTAGTGAGGTTAATTTTTTTTGTCCATACTTGGAAGCTGTAGGGTGTGGGTGCCATTTCTTTTGTAAATTGTTTTTACAATTTTCATTAGACACAGACGTAGTCTAATGTATTGTAATTTGGTTTGATAGTTAATTTGTTGACTCACCTTGAGTTTGGTTTACACTAACAAGAGACCTGATGACAGGCACAGAAACAGGCCCTTTAAGAAAAGAAGACACTTTGAGGTGGAATTTGCAGGAAAAACAAAAATGCAAGATGAACAATGTATGAATGTTTGCTAGTAATTGCTGACACAATATAATGAACAATGAAATGAGATATGATAACTGTCTCAGCACTAATAGTGGCTTCTGAACTAATATTGCATAGATGTGCTGTATACAAGTCTACTTTGTTTTTGCTGTTGTCTTCAATGTATTAAATTAACTGTATGTTTTTTGTTGTTGTGACCTTACACTAAAGCAGGGGTGGGGAACGTTGATCCTGGAGGGCTGGTGTCCCTGCAAAGTTGAGCTCCAACCCTAATCAAATACACCTGAACAAGCTAATCAAGGTCTTCAGGATTCAGGCTGGTATTTTTTTTTCAGGGTTGAAGCTAAACTCTGCAGAACAGTGGCCCTCCAGGATCAATGTCCCCCACCCCTGCTATAGAGTTAGGTGACCAGTTTTTTTTTTTTTTTGTAAATGGAAACAGGGTCATTTCCATGTTCAGTGATCAAAATATCATTAAAATCTCACTTATCTATGAATTAAAAAACTGGGACAATATTTAAGGGTTCATGACCTGAAGGTGGTAGAATCCTTGATTCATGCTCTACAATATGTATGTCTCCACTTTTCATTTCTCTCATGGATATTTTCCAGCTGTTTTGGACTTTTTTTTTTTAAATCAACTTTTCAAACTCCTCTTAGGCTGTTGGCTTGACTCACATGAAACCTGGCACACTTCAAGACACGAATGAATGTATTGCTGACTGTCCAGTTAAAATTGAAGAGACAATATTGCCAAACAGACATTCCCTCATTTTCCTGAATATTGCTGATACTTTTTTTTCTGTTTCTTATGAAGCTAAAACTTACTGTAAACATCCACTCTGAACCTTTTCTCTGTGATGGATTCATTGTGGGGAGAAACTTGATAAAGTCCAGAGTCGCTGGTGCTGATGTTCCAGATGGTCAGAGCTCCAGTCTTTGGGTTCATTTTCACTCTGCCAATTAGTCTTTCATAAAAAGGCTCAAAACCCTGATACATCTGTGCAATACGAACAGTTTGATCATCTCTTTTATACAGCCATGTTATTTCACTGAGACTCTCAGTGTCTCTTGTTTGTAGAGTGAGAACATCTCCCTCCATCACAGTCTTTAACTCATCCCACTCCCCATTCACAAGATCTGAAAGAATAATAAAACTTGTTAAATATGAGTTACATTTAGTGCTAGAAAATATACAGATCATGTGCAGAATAGCATACTACCATATTACTTGTACTATTTCTGCAGTATTTTTTTCTGTATGCATAAAATACCTGTTAAACTGACATTTGTTATATGATTTATAGTGACAGATGAACAGAGAGGAATAACAATTGATTTTTAATGTTTTTCGAGATTTCTTTAATTAAACATACAATATAGTGAGGTAATGACAATGACTTTTGAAACTTTGTTGCATAATTTAATATAATTTTACATGGTGTATAAAAACGACTGTACAGTCATGCATTGTAGTGACATATTATGCATTTTTATAACAATCGCTGGCAGACCTATTTCTCAATATTTGGGCCACTTTTTCTAAACCCTTTACACAGTGAGCACAGCATCAGTCTATCTGTGCTAAACTCTGGATCATTTATCATTGCTTTGACACAAAATTCATTCAGTAACTACATCTGTCAGATTACATGAATTGTTTTCTCACTCAAAGCCAAAACTTGATGAACCTACAGGCCAGTTTACACTTTCACATGCTATTTTCATAACTGTTAAACTTAAGATCAAAACCTAACACAATATAAAACTGAATAAGACAGAAATTTGGTATATTTCTAATATTTCTAGTATTAAAAAATATTTCAAATGTAAAAATGAAATTATATCAAAACTATTAGATGTAGTGGAACACCTACACATGATAGTCTCTCAATTTTATTACAATCTATGCAACAATATGGAAAACTAAGAAATAATTTTGTACTGTAATGTAAACTTGGACTATGTAACATACTGCAGTGAATTCTAAACAGTAGAGATCTGTCATTCTTGTTTTGTAGAAACAAAGATACTTGTTTTGGGGTGTGATTAAGATTGTTAGTTGACAAGTGTAATGGACATGTGTTTGCTAGTGAAATGGGTTAATTTGAGACACATATGAAGTGTTTTGGTAGTTTTAGTGCATTTTGAATATGAAATTCACTGCTGTGCCAAGATGAAACTTGCTAAGGAGAACTGTGTGAGGAGTTTTGAAAAAGTGAGCTAAATATTGAGAAATATGTCTGAGCAATTGTTAAAAAAGAAAAGCTAAAATTAAAGAAAAGCTAAAAATGTAGCTAAAAGCTACAATTAAAAATAAAGTAGTTTATTCAAAAAGCTTTAAAGGGAAGTCGTGGCCTAATGGTTAGAGAGTCGGACTCGTAATTGAAAGGTTGCTAGTTCGAGTCTCGGGCCGGCAGGAATTGTAGGTGGGGGGAGTGAATGTACAGCACTCTCTCCACCCTCAATACCACGACTGAGGTGCCCTTGAGCAAGGCACCGAACCCCGAACTGCTCCCCGGGCACCGCAGCACAAACGGCTGCCCACTTCTCCGGGTGTGTGTGTTCATTGCTGTGTGTGTGCACTTTGGATGGGTAAATGCAGAGCACAAATTCTGAGTATGAGTCACCATACTTGGTCGTATGTCACTTCACTTTAATTGAGATTTTGAAGAAATTCATTTTCAACTTGAATTTGAGAAAGTTTCCTGGAGCCCACCTCAATAAACATGGAATTTTCTCTTATTTTTCTTTGTACTATACATCTCCCACAAACTACACTACCAAATCTAGCTCACTTTATTACCCACACCACCCCCATGGCCTCACTTCCTTCTTCTGTTTCCTTTGCAGTGATGAGGTGTGGAGTGTGTAAATGGACACCAAACCATGTCCTTTGAATCCTTCCCTTATGATGTGTTAAGTAAGCCTGATATGTCATTTGTATTGTTTTATTCATTTGGATTGGATATTTAATTATTTTGTATTGAGAGAACATAATATTGTTGATATATTTGATTAATTGTTAGTATGAGTGGATCTGTGAATCTTGTCAGTCTGTTCCATCCTTCAACTTCATGTCATGTGAACTCCTCAAGACTTTAAGCATCCAGAACTAAATGAAATAAAGGAGGGCAAAGGGATGGTGTTTGTCCCTTTGTTTGTTTTAATCAGGCATGCCACCAAGTTTTTACATGCCCTATGAACTCGGATACAATTAACATCAGAGATCCGGCAGTTCCAGACCTTGTTTAGAACCATATTTGCCGTACCACTCCGTGGTTATATTAACACCACTCCAGATAAGAATCCGTTATATTTATCTTTTCTTTTTCTCTCTTTCCTCGCTTGTTCTTCCATTTACCTCTAAATATTTATGTCATTTCGATAATTTAATACGATATCATAACAAACACGTACAGTCAGTCTCCGCAGCGTTTAAATGATTTTGCAATGTTTTCGTTTCTGTCAAGTTTTTACTTTCATCCCTCTATGCTTGCTTCTTTGTATGTCTTTCTTACTTCCAACTCCTTTCACGGCACCGATCACCTGCTTTACTACACATATAAACAAAACACACTATATTACACATCTGCTTGGCACGACCATGTACATATACACTCAGCATTAACGCAACCACTCAGACCTTACAGCGCACACAGACATGAAGGACATACTCGCATACAAGCGCGTACACGCCCGCTCATATCTTATTCATTTGAGCATCACACGCAGCCAGCAGCATTAGCTACACACACACATCTATGGGTGCATTAAGGTTTGTCACATGGAATGTGAATGGAGCTGGCTCCAAGGAAAAAAAGTTAAAAATATTTAGCCAGCTTAAAAAACTACAAGCAGACGTTGTATTATTACAAGAGACTCATAGACCTGCCACAGCTACAGATCAACTTAAAACAACTGAGTTTCCTAATGTGTTCTCAGCCTGCTATAACTCTAGGCAAAGGGGGGTAGCAATTTTAATACATAAAAATGTTAATTTCACTGTACTCAACACAGTTATAGATCCAGAAGGTAGATTTCTAATCATTAAATTATCTATATTTGACAAAAAGTTATGTATTGTTAGTATATATGGTCCAAATGTTGATGATCCCTCTTTCTTTCATGGTTTTTTTACCGCACTTTCTGAACAACTAGATTGTGCACTTATAATTGGGGGAGACCTCAACTTTGGACTAAATAAAGAAATGGACAGGCTAAGTACAGCTGGAACTCAGCGCAATTGGGAATCCACAAATATAGTTAAACAGTACATGAGCGACTATGGACTTTGCGATGCATGGCGTTCTCTCCACACCAACAGTAGGGAATTTACTTTCTTCTCACATGTCCATCACTCTTACTCTCGTCTGGATTATTTCCTAGTCAGCAGCTCACTGCTGAGTGACATTTCAGACACAGAGATACACACTATAGCTGTCAGCGATCATGCTGCTGTTTCTTTAACTCTAGTAAATAAGAAGACCACTCCACCAAGTAATAACTGGAGATTCAATACATCATTGCTTAAAGACGACGATTTTATTAAATATTTTAAAGAAGAGTGGGCTTTATATTTAGACTATAATGACCTGCCTGGAACATCAGCATCTGTTCTCTGGGAAGCAGGCAAAGCTGTGATGAGAGGTAGAATAATCTCATTCTCATCGCATAAAAAGAAAAGAGAAAATAAATGTATTCAGGAATTAGAAGAAACCATAAAAACTTTAGAAGAATCCTACGTATCCTCCCAGGAACAGGAAATGCTGAAAAAAATATGTAAAGCAAAACTAGAATTAAATGAAATTATTAATAAAAAAACTAAATTCTTAGCACAAAGACTTCGCTGGCAAGAATTTGAATATGGTAACAAATCAGGTCAATTCTTAGCGAACCAGTTAAAAATAAATAAAGAAAAAACAACGATATGTGCTGTTAAAGATTTAACTGGGGATACAGTATATGACCCTGAAAGAATAAACAACACTTTCAGAGATTTTTACGAATCTTTATATTCTCCACAGATAAACCCATCTAAAGACGAAGTTGACCAATTTCTTGACAATATAACTCTTCCGAAATTAACAGACAATCAAGCGATGGCATTGGATTCTCCACTGACATCAGATGAACTTCAGGAAGCTTTGAACAGTATGCCCAATAAAAAGGCTCCAGGTCCAGATGGCTTTCCAGCAGAATTCTATAAAGAATTCTGGGCTATTCTGGCACCAACATTCTACAGAATGTTGCAGGAAACCAAAGAAAATGGCAGACTTCCACCAAATATGAATTCTGCCAACATTAGTCTCTTACTAAAACCAGGCAAAGACCCTGTATTGCCTACTAGCTATCGTCCAATATCCCTTATTAATGTGGACACTAAAATAATCTGCAAAGCTATCTCAAAAAGAATAGAGAAGATAACCCCTCTCATAATTCATTACGACCAAACTGGTTTCATAAAAGGCAGGCACTCCTCAACAAATACTCGTAGGTTACTTAACTTGATAGACTATTCATGCAATAGAAACCTTCAAATTACAATATTGTCTCTAGATGCAGAAAAAGCTTTTGATAGGGTTAACTGGAATTTTCTATTTGCAACTTTACACAAATTTGGTTTTGGAAACTCTTTCATAAACTGGTTAAAAATATTATATAACTCTCCAACAGCATGTGTCAGGACAAATGCCCAAACGTCCTCTAGCTTCTGTCTTAAGAGGGGCACCAGGCAGGGATGCCCCCTCTCCCCCTCACTGTTTGCAATTTTTATTGAACCACTAGCAGCAGCAATTAGACAGGCAACAGTGATTAAAGGCATTAAATGCAAGAATGTAGAACATAAAGTTAGTCTTTACGCAGATGATGTGTTACTTTTTCTTCAACATTCACAAACCACTCTCTCTGAGGTAATTACATTAATAAACTCTTTCTCAAGAGTCTCAGATTATTCAATAAACTGGTTAAAATCAACAGTTCTTCCAATTAATTGTTCCTTCCAGAATTCTTCCACTCCATTGCAATCTGGAAATATTAAATATTTAGGTATTAATGTTTCTCCTAAGCTGACAGATTTGATTAAATTAAACCACATCCCACTTTTAAAGAAGGTAGAAGATGATCTAACCAGGTGGAGGTCTCTACCCATATCACTCATGGGAAGAGTCACCTCAATAAAAATGATGGTTTTGCCAAGAATTAATTATTTATTTGCAATGATCCCGAGTAAACCACCACCTGACTGGTTTAGATCTTTGGACTCCTCTATCTCTAAATTCCTTTGGAAAGGTAAACCCCCGCGTATTAGCTTAAAAACGCTGCAAAAGACCAAGGATAAAGGAGGACTAGATCTACCTAACTTTTACCACTATTTCTTAGCCAATAGGCTTCAACACATTTCAGGGTGGTTAAAACACACCCTCTTAGATGAGCCTTGGCTAGATGTAGAACAGGCATTATGCAATAATATAGAGATTTCGGATCTGCCATTCATTAGCTCGATCAGTAAACGACACGTATGCTTTAAAAGCATCAGTATCAGCTCTTCTCTGACAGCATGGTGGGAGTTTCTAAAAATGACGGAGTCTTCACTAATCCCATGCAAACGTACCCCTATCTGGAACAATCCTGACATATTGCTAAACAACAATATGATAAACTTCACAGATTGGAGTTGTAAAGGTATTAAATACCTGGAACATATATTCAAAGGGACAGACTTTATTCCCTTTGACAAATTAATTAAACAATATGGGATTAATAAGAACAGATTTTTAGAATATCAACAAATTAAATCTATTGTAAAAAGGAAATTTAAGTCTAATCATATCAATTTACAAATACCACCAAGTGTGTCAGATTTTCTTAATCTCAAAACCCCCAAATTAATGTCTAAAATATACAGGGCACTTTCCAATATAGATGAATCAGTATCACTTCCTATTGCAAAATGGGAAGCAGATCTATCAGTAAGCTGGGACCATAATTTCTGGTCTCAGATATGTTTAAAAACCTTTGAACTGATTAGAAATCCTGGATTACAATTAATACAATACAAAATTCTGCATAGAGTGCACTACACAGGTCATCGGATGTTCAGGATGGGTTTTACAGCTTCTAACAACTGCTCACACTGTAAAGGCAATACACCTGACAATTACATCCACGCTCTATGGTTCTGTCCACCTGTTCAGAGGTACTGGTACAGGATTTGTGAAGACTTATCAAAGTGTCTTAAATGCTCTATTCCAGCCTCTCCTTTAGTCTGCTTGTTGGGCGACCTAGATGGTGTCACTACAGAAGATAACACAATCCACATGGCTTTCACTGCCCTATGCATTGCTAAGAAGACTGTCCTCATGAACTGGAAAAATAAAAATAATCTTAATATCAACCAATATAGAGATTATTTGTGGGATTATATTAGCCTTGAAACAGCTTCTGCTGACACATTAGATCAATCTCTCTGGGCTCCTTTGATCAGCTCCATCACCTAGTGTGGGTGGGGGTCCCGATTCTGTCCGGCTGTGGTTTTTGTTGTTGGCGTGGGGTGGCAATATGGGCCTGGGGCATCTGGGGGTTCCCTGGGGATGGGTTTCTTGGGGGGTTTGGCGCTGGGGCTGCGGCCTTGGCCTGGATGGGGTATTGGTGACTCTTAGATGCTGTTTCTCTGGCGGCGGCATGCGGCGCTGCTGGGGATGCCTGTGCCGGCGGACGTAGGTTGCCAGCCTGGCGGCCGCACTGTTCCGGGGTTGGTCCGGGGGGGGTTTGGGGATCTGGGGACGCTCTGCCTCCGGCTTGGGGTCACGGCTGGGCCTGGGGGGCTTGGGTCCTGGTTGGTGTGCCGCCGGGAGCATGGGTTGGTGCATGCGCTTGGGCCCGGCTCTGGTGTGGGGGTCTTCGATGCATCGGTGCCTCCGCGGGGGGGGGGTCCAATAGAGGCGGGGTATACGGGCTTTACCTGGGTGTCTTATTGTCTTATGTAGTTTGGGAAGTGACTGGATGATGGGGTGGGGTAGTTTTTCCTCTGCTGTGGGGTCTGGTGGGCCGCCCCGGGCTGCCATGGGCCCTGGTCTGGATGGGCCTGGGCCCCCCGCCCTGGGCAGATTTGGGGTAACGGGGGTGCCTATGGGGGTCAGCGGGGGAGCTGGCTCCAGAGGGGGGGGTATTTTGCCCCCTCTGATGTTTTCCTCCCCATCCCTAAGGCTTCACTTCTCCCGCTCCATCACACCAACACATAGGTAGGGTTTTGAGGTGCGGGTGAGTCGCTGGGATGCGGGGGAGGTGGTACTCCTCTGTCTCCTCGTGGCCGCCTGCATCTCAATTACACATTACAGCTTAGACATTCTCATTACTTACTGTCACATGACACATACATATAGGGCCTTGGGGGTGGGCACACTGAATGGCATCCGGAGGGCGGTCTGTTCATTCAGCCTTCCCTCTGGTGCCAGTGCCCACTTCTCAATTTTAAGTTGCACATAGACATTGAGGGCTCTAGGGAGGGGACGAGCTGACACAAGCTTGTGGAGGGTGCCCCTCCCCTGTTTTAAAGCACCCCTGTTTTAAAGCACCTTAGAACAACACACACCAACACTACATTTGAGCGGGTGGGGTGAAGCATGGGGTCGTTTTTTTTTTTTTTTTTTTTTTTTTTCACACCCCTGTTCTCTGTTCTCTGTCTGGGGCCGGGGGCTGTGAGGATGAGCTGGCCGCCCGGTCGGGGTCTGGGCTGTTGATTTTCTCTGCTGCTGCGGGGACCGGGGTGGTCTTCCTGTCCCCACGCCGGAGCGAAGGGGGTTCAGCTCCGGGATCGGGCGCTGGCTACCCCTCTGGGGGTGGTGGTGCCTGGATCTAGGAGTATAGAGTGCATATGGGGAGTGTGAGTGTGGGTACTGTGTCCATTTTTGTGTGTCTACATGTGGGGCGAAGGTGTGAATATTTGTTTGCGTGCATGAGGGTGGGAACATATGCTTGTGTATATGTGTGCTTGTCGTCTACGTCTATGTGTCAGGTCGGGCCTTAGACTCCGCCTCACTCATCATCTTAGTCGACCCCCACCCCACCACCATGCCCTGCCGGTGGAGGATGCCGCCGGTGCGTTGGTGATTTCTCGCGCCGGGGCAGGATGCTCGGGCGAGCGCCGGCCCGCTCTCGGCGGTCGATTGGCGGGGCCTGGCCCTACTGGCCTTGCTGGGCCCCGTTTGTGGGGTGGGGGGCCTTTGGGTCTCCGGGCCCAGGGCCTGGTCCGCCCTGGTGTGGTCGGCTGCCGGTGGAGCCTGCGGGCTTGCCGCCACGGCACCCTGGGGCGCCTACACTGTGGCTGTCGGAGGTCCCGCCTTCGGGCTCTCCTCTGCCCTTTTTTGGGTGGAGGCCGCGGTTGTCCCTGCGGTGGTTCTCCTGGGGGTCTCGTGCCCTGGGGGGCCTCCGGATGTTTGGGGCCCGGGTCTGTTCCGTGCCTGCTTCATGCCTTGCGGGATGGGGCTGTTGTTCCCCACACACACTATTAAACATTTACATGGAGGAACCTTATGAACACAAGCGCGCTCACACACACAGGTGTACACTCAAGCATTCACATTGGTGTAAAAACAGGTGCTCACAGACACACATTGTCTTGATCTGCTGTTGCTTCAAAACTTATTTTGTAATATTAGTTATGTGTGCTGCTCAATAACATTTAACATTTAGAATTTATTGTGATTTATACAGATGTTGGTTGTTGCTGCAGTCTCTTTGATGTTGTGTCTTCGGTTGTTTTCTCTTTTTGTCAGCAGGTATTGAAGCAAATTGTCTGTTTTTTTGTTTTTGTTTTTTCTCCCTCTCTCTCTCTATCCCCCATTCTCCTTTTTTCTCTCTCTCTCTTCCCCTTCTTTGTTGACTTTCCCCACAACCTTTTTTTTTTTTTTTTTTTTTTTCCTATCTTCTTTCTTCTTTCTCTCTCTTGTTTTCTCTGTCCCCTGGTCTTGTCTGTCACAGTGTGGTAAAAAAAAAAAAAAAAAAGAACCATATTTGCAACAAACTTGGAATTTAATTATTTTTATGGTTTCAAAACTATACAACCCGAGTTCCGGAAATGTTGGGACGTTTTTTAAATTTGAATAAAATGAAAACTAACAGAATTTCAAATCACATGAGCCAATATTTTATTCACAATAGAACATAGATAACATAACAGTTTTGGTGTTGGAATTTGGTCCCATTCTTGCCTGATATATGTTTCCAGCTGCTGAAGAGTTTGTGGTCATCTTTGACGTATTTTTGGTTCACTGCTGTGCCAAATGTTCTCTATAGGTGAAAGATCTGGACTGCAGGCCAATTCTGCACCTGGACTCTTCTACTACGAAGCCATGCTGTTGTAATAGCTGCAGTATGTGGTTTTGCATTGTCCTGCTGAAATACACAAGGCCTTCCCTGAAATAGACGTCGTCTGGAGGGGAGCATATGTTGCTCTTTATATACCTTTCAGCATTCATAGTGCCTTCCAAAACATTGCAAGCTGCCCATACTATATGCACTTATGCACCCCCATACCATCAGAGATGCTGGCTTTTGAACTGAATGCTGATAACATGCTGGAAGGTCTCCCTCCTCTTTAGGATACAACGTCCATGATTTCCAACAAGAATGTAAAATTTAGACATGTCTGACCATAGAACACTTTTACACTTTGAAACAGTCCATTTTAAATGAGCTTTGGCCCACAGGACACAACGGCGCTTCTGGACCATGTTTACATATGGCTTTTTGCATGATAGAGCTTTAGTTGACATCTGCAGATGGCACGGCGGATTGTGTTTACCGACAGTGGTTTCTGGAAGTATTCCTGGGCCCATTTAGTAATGTCAATGACAGAATCATGCCGAAGAGTGATGCAGTGTTGTCTGAGGACCCAAAGACCACGGGCATCCAACAAAGGTCTTCGGCCTTGTCCCTTATGCACAGAGATTTCTCTAGTTTCTCTGAAACTTTTGATGATGTTATGCACTGTAGTCTGTAGATGATGAGATTTGCAAAGCCTTTCAAGTATTGCAAAGTATTCCACAATCTTTTTACGCACTCTTTCACAGTTTGGAGAGCCTCTGCCCATCTTTACTTCTGAGAGACTCTACCGCTCTAAGACATCCCTTTTATATCATATTACAGACCAGTATTGCTTTTTCAGCCCTTTGTTTTCAGCCCAACTTTTTTGAAACATGTAGCAGGCATCAAATTTGAAAATATAGCTGCAAGCAGCGATGGCGGGCCCAAGCCGTCAGTGCAACCGCCATCCCGGTGGCATCCCGAAAAAGGGGCACAGCGGGCACATGCATTTACAGTAACCCTCTGGCAGTCTGGTTTTTAGGGATACAGCAACTAAAGGGTTAACTAAACACTGCGCTTTTGCCAGTGTCTATCTATCATTAATACTGATATGTGAAGTGGTGGACTGGCCATCTGGAGTACCGGGAGTTTTCCCGGTGGGCCGCTGTACAATGTGGGCCGGCCCTTTGCGTAATATAGGCTATATAAAAATGGATTGTAGTAAATGTACGTATCATTATTATGGATTATTATATATTATTATTATGGATTGTAGTAAATGTACATATATTATTATTATGGATTGTAGTAAATGTACGTATCATTATTATTATTATTATATTAAGTCCAAAATGTATTAATACATTATTAAAATGTAAAGTTGTATCTTTTGAACATGACCATTTTTCTAACAATAAAAAGATTAATAAATGCTGTTAAAAAAATATTTTGTTCATTCTTAGTTCATGTTAGTTTATGCATTAAATATTGTTAACCAAAGAGCCCTTAAACCTGTAAATTGTTGGCAACAATTTTATGATCTATAACCATTTTAAAATTTCAATTATCTATAAGCATTTGTGAAACAATAATATGAAACTATATTAGCAGTAAAATACATATTAACTTATTTGATGTGCATGTTTCTTATTCATTGTTTCTTGTTTAACTGAACTGAGCAGTAAAGGGTCAGACTTAAAAGATGTATTATCCTATCAGTGAAACAAGTTAGAATATATAAATGTTTTAATTATTTTTCCTTTAAAGATAAAAAAAAAGATTTTAATGCACTATAGTCTCTACAATAATTATGTGAAAGTATATTGACAGTACAGAACATTTCAACTGATTCTATGCATTATTTTTCATTCTGATACACAGAGAAACAGATCATGTAGCTCATCAGGATTAAGGTTATGCCTCCATCTGCTGTTCATCCTTGGTATTACAGTCTTCACCTTTCACCAATTTATCAGTGATAGTTAAAAAAAAAGGCCCCTGAGCATGATACATTTTTGAAAGTAAGCATGTTTCCTCAGAATGACTCTTTCTCTGTAAGAAAAAAGTTTTGAAGAGTTTGGATAATGCACTTTAAAAATATAAGACAAATACGGTTTCCTTTTACTGTTACTTTAAAAAATCGCCACGGAAATACCGTTCAAACTATCCAAAATCTTTCCACAATTTAAGTTTATCAATGTTTTGGCATCATGTAGACAAAGTTTGGTGTATGTAATATAATTCTCCTCTGAGGAGTATGCATTAATTCAGAGCCATATTTTGGCATTATTCCACATAAAAATTTAATTAGCTGACTTTCTGTTGGTCGTAGCTAATGACTGTAAATTAGAAAGTTGTCCGGCTTGATTAGAGCAATTTATGTACTGAGTTTGGTGTCTGTAGCTAAAACTAACCCCCCATTTTTGACAAAAGGTGGCGCTATAGAGTGCCTCTTCCACGCCCGTTTATGAGCTTTTTTCAGTGTCTAACTGTCATTAATACTCATATGTGTGTTGAGTTTCATGGAATTCTAATCATGTTATCTGCCTCAAAATCACCGGAAAAGAATATTGAGGTTTGACACGTTGCCATGGCAACAGTATTCTAGATATCAATATTCCCTTCACAGTTTTACATCGGCCGTGTTTTTACATTATTCTGATGAAGTTTGAAGCAAATTGAGTAAAACTAAGATGCTGAATTCAAAGCATTTTGAAAATGACACACTTCCTGCTGCCAGTTGGTGGCGCTATAACTTTGACTCCTAATAGTCACATCTATGCGCTCGGCATCATACAACGAACAAAACCCTGAAGTTTGATCAAAATCAGACAATGTATGTGGCTGTTACTAGACGCTTCCTGTCTCTCATTTCTCGCCATAACTTCATCGCCTCGCCACGGGCAAACCGTTCGAGATATCAAAAATATCCTGGCAATTTTGCGTCCCCAATGTCTTGAGATCATGTTCACCGAGTTTGGTGGCAATCGGGTGGTAATCTTCAGAGGAGTATATCAAATTCCAGAGCATGCTTTTTTAAACAGCCCTGAATAGCCGACTTCCTGTTGGGCGGAGCCTATGACATGCAGCGTGAAATTTGTTCGGCTCAATGAGATCTATATGTGTACCGAGTTTCATATGAATACGTGCAAGTATGTGTGAGCTATACATCAAGTTTTCAAACTGTGTTCTAGGGGGCGCCGTAGAGCCCCTGTGCCACGCCCGGGTCCCAGCCTCTGTGGCGTCCGGACGCCAACAGGTTCCAACGTGTGTGCGAATTTTCAAGAGTTTTTGAGCATGTTAAGGCCCCCAAAAGTGCCCGGATGGTTGAATAAAAAAAAAAAAAAAAAAAAAAAAAATAAAAAAATAAATATAGCTGCAAGCAGCGATGGCGGGCCCAAGCCGTCAGTGCAACCGCCATCCTGGTGGCATCACGAAAAAGGGGCACAGCTGGCACATGCATTTACAGTAACCCTCTGGCAGTCTGTTTTTTAGGGATACAGCAACTAAAGGGTTAATCCAAACTGTCAATACTGTGAAAGACACATACACACACACACATATGCACACAACAATATATAAAACTTTGGTAACACTTTCAATAAGGTTTCAGATATTAACATTAACTATATTAATTCATATGAACAATATTTATATAGCTTTTATTCATTTTAGTCTCTCTCTATCCTCTCTCACACTCACTCACTCGCACACACACAAAGAACAACATAAAACTTTTGTACCACTTTTCAATAAGTTTTTAGTTTTTAACATTATGTAAGTTAACATGAACAATATTTTTATAGCACTTATGAATCTTGGTTAATGATATGTTCAAAATTGACTACTACATTATTAATTAAAATGTCTGGTTAATGTACATCAGTTACTGTACCATGAACTAACATAAAGATTTTTTTACTTTATTTTTTAGAATTTGTTTTCTTAAGAAATATAGTAAAACAATGGTTGTTCATACTTAGTTGGTTAGTTTCGAATAAATTAATGTTAAAAACGATATTATTTAACTATTCTAGTTAACATGAACAATAATTATATAAAATGTATTAATGTTAATTAATGTTAAGTAAAAAAAAATATTAATACATTATTAAAATATAAAGTTGTATCTTAACATTAGATTATGTACTGTGAATTAACATAAAAATAATATTTTTAATGTTAGTATTAACTAACATTAAATAAGATTAATAAATTATTTTAAAATATATTGTTCCTTTTTAGTTCATGTTCGTCAATGCATTAACTAATGTTTTATATATATATATATATCAGTGGCGGCTGCTGGTCTTTCAAAGAGGGGAAGCTCAAGAAAATAAATCAGTATTTATTTATTTAATTATTCATTTTATTTTATGTAATTTTTTATTTTTTTTATTTTTTGCATTATAGCTTAAGAAATCTCCTAGGCCTTATCTTTTTCTGTCAGTCTTAGAGACAAAAAAAAAAAATCCAAGAACCAGTTAATTTGTAGGGCACTGACAACATAGTTTTATATAATTAGGTTAATAATTATGTTAATTACAACATAAGAAAAATCTAAAATTTAAAATTTAAAGTTGTATCTGATAATTTGTTTATATATGTGAATTAACATAAAATTAATATTTTTTAATGTTAGTATTAACTAACATTAAAAATATTAATAAATGATCTAAACATAGATTGTTCATTGTTAGTTCATGTTAGTTAATGCATTAAATAATGTTAACCAAAGAGACCTTATTGTAAATTTTTGCCAACACTTTTTATGATCTATTACCATTTTTAATAATTATTTTAATGATCTATAAGCATTTGTGAAATAGTTTTGCCTGCATTTCATCATAGTCTTCATCTGTGAGCTGAACTGTTTTACTGTTACATCCATGAGATGATGTAAGTTCAGATGTCATTTCACAGGATGTCATAGGTCAGTATCAAATGAGTTTCAAATTATTATTTGCAGCACAAAAATGTATAAGTCCACGTGTAAGATTTAAAAAATATATTTTTTATGTTGTAATTAATATTATTATTAACCTAATTATATAAAATTATGTTGTCAGTGCCTTACAAATTAACTGGTTCTAGGATTTATTTTGTCCCTAAAACGGGCAGAATAGGATAAGGCCTTAGAGACTTCTTAAGCTGTAATGCAATAAATAAATTAAATAAATAAATAAATACTGATTGATCTTTATTTCTTGTGGTTAAAAAGATGTTTAAATCTTTTTAAATCTTTTTATTGGCCAGGTATGTTTACACATATGAGGAATTTGTTATAGTGACAAAGCTCCACAGTGCAACAGAATGACAGCAACGGGACAGGACACAGACAACAAAAGAACAATATACAAATATACAAATAGGCAATGTACAAAATAGAAAAAACACTATGCAATACAGACAATCATGTGTGTCCAGGTCTGACGTGCAAATTTGAAATGGAAAAAAAATTAAATAAAAAATATTATATGTGTGGTGAATAAATTATTAACTTAATTATATAAAACTATGTTGTCAGTGCACTACAAATTAACTGGTTCTTGGATTTTTATATTTTTTTGTCCCTAAGACTGACAGAAAAAGATAAGGCCTAGGAGATTTCTTAAGCTATAATGCAAAAAATAAAAAATAATAAAATAAAATAAAATAAAATGAATAATTAAATAAATAAATAAAATAAAATAAAACGTATAATTAAATAAATAAATACTGATTGATTTTTTTCTAGTGATTAAAGAGATGTTTAAAAGTCTCTCTCTCTCTGTGTCTCTCTCTCTGTCTGTCTCTCTCACCCACCTCCTCACACTCACACTTAACACACATACTCACCCATCCCCCCACATACACAGAGCCAGTGTGATCAAATGTCTTGATAGTTTATTAATTTTCTGTTATTCATAGACCTTTTGTAAAGTCATGAAACTAATCATACTTCTTCAGAATGACTTGTTCTATGTATGTAAAAAGTTTTGAAGTGTTTGGAAGCTGCACTTTAAAGATATAAGAAAATAACTGCTCTTTTTTACTGTAACTTTAACAAATCGCCATTAATACACCGTTCAAGATATCCTAAATCCGTTAGCAATTTAGCATCTACAGTATATTGGCATCATGTTGACAAAGTTTGGTGTGAACTACTTGTTTCTGCTTGGAGGAGTATGAATTTATTTACAGCTTGTTTCCCCCCGAAAATGACATTAAAAAAAAGATAGCCGGCTTCCTGTTGGTCATAGCTAATGAGTGTAAATTAGAAAGTTGTCCGGCTTGATTAGAACAATTTATGTACTGAGTTTGGTGTCTGTAGCTAAAACTAACCCCCCCATTTTTGACAAAAGGTGGCGCTATAGAGCGCCTCTTCCACGCCCGTTTATGAGCTTTTTCCAGTGTCTAACTAACATTAATACTCATATGTGTGTTGAGTTTCATGACATTCTAAACATGTTATCTGCTTCAAAATCACCAGAAACAAATTTTCAAGTTTGAAACGTTGCCATGGCAACAGTATTTTAGATATCAATATTCCCTTCACAGTTTTACATCGGCCGTGTTTTGACATTATTCTGATGAAGTTTGAAGCAAATCGATTAAAAATAAGATGCTGAATTCAAAGCATTTTGAAAACGACACACTTCCTGCTGCCAGTTGGTGGCGCTATAACTTTGACTCATAATAGTCACATCTATGCGCTCGGCATCATACAACGAACAAAACCCTGAAGTTTGATCAAAATCAGACAATGTATGTGGATGTTATTAGACGCTTCCTTCTCTCATTTTTCGCCATAAATTCATCGCCTCGCCACGGGCAAACCGTTCGAGATATCAAAAATATCCTGGCAATTTTGCGTCCCCAATGTCTTGAGATCATGTTCACCGAGTTTGGTGGCAATCGGGTGGTAATCTTCAGAGGAGTATATCAAATTCCAGAGCATGCTTTTTTAAACAGCCCTGAATAGCCGACTTCCTGTTGGGCGGAGCTTATGACATGCAGCGTGAAATTTGTTCGGCTCAATGAGATCTATATGTGTACCGAGTTTCATATGAATACGTGCAAGTATGTGTGAGCTATACATCAAGTTTTCAAACTGTGTTCTAGGGGGCGCCGTAGAGCCCCTGTGCCACGCCCGGGTCCCAGCCTCTGTGGCGTCCGGACGCCAACAGGTTCCAACGTGTGTGCGAATTTTCAAGAGTTTTTGAGCATGTTAAGGCCCCCAAAAGTGCCCGGATGGTTGAATAAAAAAAAAAAAAAAAAAAAAAAAAAAAAATAATAATCCTTTGGAAATCAATAGGGCCCTGCGCCTTACTGGCTTGGGCCCTAATAATCCTTAGGAAATCAATAGGGCCCTGCGCCTTACTGGCTTGGGCCCTAATAATAATAATAATAATCCTTAGAAAAACAAGAGGGCCCTGCGCCTTACTGGCTTGGGCCCTAATTATCTTATTTAGTGGATAAAAGAGTAAAATTTCTCCGTTTAAACATTTGTCATGTTCTCTTGTGAATACAATATTGGCTCATGTGAATTGAAAGTCTTTTAGGTTTCATTTTATTAACATTTCCAGAATTCGGGTTGTATAATAAAATAAATGAACACAAATTTTTTTTTTATGCACAGCCTTAATTACACATGACAAAATGTCACTAGTTAACGGAAATTATGGATCTGAGAAATATAATGAATTTATAAAGAAATTTTATGAATTTATAACTTATGTTTACATAATATACATTCTTTAAACTTTAAAATTCTAAAACTATATAAAAACTAAATATACTGAAAGGCTAAAACTGCAGACACTAGAAAACACTGAAAATAGGACATTCACAGCACAAAAAACACAACCGAACTGAAAAGGACAAATCAAGTTTACATTTGTTATCCTCATAATAAGGTTGTCTTAATATTTCTGTGTTGAGGTTTTAGAACATGTTTTTCAGTAACTATAGTAACTTATTGTGTCCAGATCACAGAAAATTTTCAGAAACACTGTCATGTTAGAAACTTGAGAAGTACAAGACTTGTATGCCACATGAATTGACTAAACTGTTGAAATGTTCCAGTAAGTCCCTTGATCAGTGACCACAACCACTAAAACAAAAGAGAAAAGAAAATGTTTTAAAGATTTATCTTACCCTCCATACAGATGAAAAACACAATGAAAACCCAGATGCTGATGGACATTTTGAACAATTATTGTATTATTATATGTTGGGTTGATTATCTTGATGACCCTTCTGGAGTTCAAACTCATCTGATGAGCATTAAGTGAAGACTTTAGGACTCTATATGACTTTCATCAGGAAGTGACACACTAACCACAAAATGAGATGTTACCAACTATATAACAGGAAGAAACCTTTCAACAATGAACTATTATTTAACAGCCTTTTATCTTAGTGACTGAGAATTTGTAAACTAATAAATCTAGAAGAATGTAGATCTCCACTTGGCATTATACTCACTCTTCTTCGTCTTCTGTTCCAGCAGTCATAATATGATTTTGTATTGTATTGTATTTTATTGTATTGTATAACTTTATTGTCCACCTGAGTGGAAAATTGTCTTTGCTCAAAACAGAATCACAATCACTAGTCATGTCACACATATTACATAAAAGAGGATAAAAATATAGTTCATGCCTTATGTACTGTTCGATTAAACATTAATTATTTAATTATTTTAATTGCATTTGGGATAAAGGACATCTTAAACACATTTTTTATTCACTTAGAGCAGTGGTTCTCAACCGGTGGGGCTCCCGGGGGGGCGCGAGTAGGCTACAGGATGGGAGGAAAAAAAGCCTGAAAAAAAAAATTTGCAAACCGCATACAATCGCCAAGACTCATTTTGCCGGCAGCGCAAGACATGTGCAGAATAATGATAGGCAATAGTGCAGCAGCCAAACTCGGTGCAGTACCACTGTCCAATGACATAGTCGCTAGGAGAATTGAAGACATGTCCAATGATATCAGAGAGCAACGGATAGAGTTCGTAAAAAAGAGTCCTTACTACGCGCTGCAGCTGGACGAATCCACTGATATTGCTGGGCAGGCACAACTCCTCACCTATGTCAGGTATCTGCGGGACAAGGCGATCGAGGAGGATGTCCTGTTTTGCCGGCCTCTTCAGTCGCACACTACAGGAGAAGCCATTTTCAATGTCCTTGATACTTTTATCCGTGAAAATGGTTTGGCCTGGGACCGATGCGTTGGCCTATGCACGGATGGTGCGCAGGCAATGAAGGGGCGTGAGCGTGGCCTAGCTGCTCGCGTTCAGCAAGTAGCTCCACTTGTGAAATGGACACATTGCATGGTCAATCGCGAAGCACTAGCTGCTAAAAAAATGCTGGTTCTTTTTGACTCCGTGCTGAACCAATCCGTGAAAATGATAAATCTCATCAAATCACGGCCACTAAACTCTCGCTTGTTTGGGGTCCTCTGCCAGGAGATGGGGTCAGGGCACGAACAGCTGCTTCTGCACACTGAAGTTCGTGTGCAGAAGCCTATCTGATTTCAATCCTCAACCCTCCCTATTTCAATCAGCGTCTGAGCATCTGTCAGAAATGAGAAAACAATTTGCGACGTACTTCAAAGAGGATTATCGCTCTTTTGCGTGGGTTCGAGATCCGTTTGTGTACACAGCAAACGAGCTATCAATTGATATGCAGGAACAGCTTATTGAGCTGAAGAGTGACAGTAGACTGAAGGAACTCTTTAGCTCCTCCCCTCTTTCGTCATTCTGGGCAGCATTGATGCAGGAATATCCTGAACTCTGTGACGTCGCCTTGAAGATTCTCCTTCCTTTCGCGTCGACATATTTGTGTGAGGCAGGATTCTCAAAAATGACTGCACTCAAAACGAAATACCGCAATCGTGCACAAATCGAGGATGATTTGAGGCTATGTTTATCAAACATTGAGCCAATAATTGAGGATCTTTGCAAGGCAAAGCAGGCTCAGGTCTCACATTAACATCACCTACCTGCAAGCTTCTGTAAAAAAATGCAAATGATGCCTACTATTAGGCCTAGTAATAATAACAATAATAAAGCATAAATTAATATCAGAGGTCTGGTGCCAATTCCCAATTATAGCAATAGCCTAGTAATGATAATAGGCCTATACTGATGATAATAATAATAATAACAACAACAACAACAATAAAGCATGTAACCTCATATAATTATATAGCAATAGCCTAGTAATGATGATAGGCCTACTACTACTCATAATAATAATACATTAGAAGTCTGGTGCTACTGTCAATTATAACAATAGCCTAGTAATGATAATAGGCCTACCTACCGCTACTGATGATAATTATAATAATAATAATAATAATAATAATGTGGGCCTAAAAATAATAGCCTAGGGCTATCTATCTATCTATCTATCTATCTATCTATCTATCTATCTATGCAAGGTGGTGGTGGTGGGGGGGGGGGCACTGGGGCCCCAACTGCAATGAATCAGCTTTGGGGGGGGGCCCAGCTTGCAAAAGGTTGAGAACCCCTGACTTAGAGGAACTCTATAACGTCTGCCTGACTTCAAAGGTAAAAAGAGGATGAGAACTATCTGCAAGAATAACTCTCAGAATCAGAATGAGCATTATTGGACAGGTATTTTTACACATATGAGGAATTTGTTATAGTGACAGAAGCTCCACAGTGCAACAGAATGACAGCGACAGGACAGGACAGGACAGATAATAAAAGAATAATATACAAATAGGCAATGTACAAAATAGCAAAAACACAATATATAATATAGACAATTATGCATGTACAGGTCTGATATGTGAAAATTTGAAATGAAAAAAAAAAGTATGTGTGGTGAATAAATAATGTATAATAGAGTTGTGTGTTCCACGTTTCTACTTCCGGCTTCGCTACTGTTCGGATGCTCCTGCTTATTGCTGTGCGCTTTGCTCCTTATTTATGTACTTTTCTCAGATTTCTCTAAGATTTTAACTTCAGCATATCAGCACAGTGCTCAAACAACACAGTTTTTGGAAAAAGAAGAATCTTTGCCTCCCACTGCCAGCAGCTTACATTCCGGAGACGGGAAAACACAGCTGTCTACATTCAAACAGATAAGAGAAAATGCCTCTTGTGGAATCTACTTGTTGCATGAACTGCCACAGACTTCTACAAAGCATTGTGGTTCTTGAAACAAAGTTACTTGCTGGACCTCCAAAACAGGTGGAAGACACAGCAGGCGGTCATCACGGACCCCCTCAGCATACAGCCGGTGAGTCCTGTGAATCTAGTGAATCTCAACAATTTATACAAAGTGTAGAAGAACAAGCTGAACTGATCGACAGACAAATCGATGGCACAAACAGGGAGCGAGACCCAAAAGCACTCGAGACATCAGATTGTCACGAGTATCTCGTATTGCTGCCATAGCATCTTCTACCCCAGATACGGCTATGACAAGACTTGTAAACACTGGCATTTTACAACCCCCTATACATATTGAGAACAGATTTGAAGCATTAATGAATGTAGGTGAGGAATCCCTAAATGTGACAAAACATGGATCGAATCGGCCAGCAGCTAACATCACTACTAACAGGCGCTCAAGGTCAAGCAGACAGCGGCATTCAGTGGGTGATAGTGGGTGACTCTATTATCAGAAACATCAGTAGCAGGACTACAACTACATGCTGCTTTCCTCAAGCAACCGTCTCTGATGTGAACAAGGAACTTCAGAACATTCTGATTAAGCACAAGACTGCAAATCGAATCATTATCCATGTGGGGAAGAATGATATTCGGAAAGAGCAGTCAGAACTCCTTAAGAAGGATTTCAGTGAACTCTTTGAAACACTTTAAATACTTGAAGTTCAGTCGTTCATCAGTGGACCACTCCCAGCAAGGGAAACTAACATGTTTTCACGGCTGCTTGGGCTAAACACATAGCTACAAAGAACGTGCAGTACAAAAGGAGTCAACTTCATCGACAACTTCAATATTTTCTAGGGCCATAGACAACTGTTTAAACTGGATGGCCTCCACCCAAACAAACTTTGTGCAAAAGTGCTAAAGGACAATATCTATTTCTCCCTCCGTCATCCTTCAGTAGTTTGTGCCAATCCACTCGGCCCCAATGGCACACACACACACCTGGACAGAGTATGAGTGACCACAGGACTTCATGTCAGCTTCAGAGTCATCATGTGGTTGACACATCCCACAAGGACACTGATAACGCCATGCAGCCAAAACAACCACTGCTCATGGAAACTATCCCGGCTGAGCCCTGCCCACAGAGCTCCTCACAGACAGACTGTGACGTACTACAACAGCTCCAAGAATCAGCACCCAAGGACAACTTTCTGGAAAACAGCCAGGGACGCCAGGACAACATTTCACAGCCACCGGAAACACCAGGGCCAGAGCCCATCTCACCAGACACACTATCCCTCTCTCCAGCATCTCCACTTCTAAGCTTCTCACAGAAAATGGAGTAACTGGTGTATGCTGGGACCAAACTCTCCCACTCTTTCGCTGCAAGCCCCCAGATATCAACTAAAAAACGGCGGGCCCCACAACCACCAAAGCCTGTGGGCCCAGCTCTCCCTCCTCCTCCTGTGAGAGCTCTCCGACCGCTGCCACAATGCCAGGGCCCAAACCCTCCTCCATCGGCTGTAGGTGAACCAAAAACAACTGATAACAGCTCTCAGTGATATGTGTCCCCGCTATATTAGCAGCAACATTCACAAATGTTCACAGAACAAGCGGGAACCCAGTGTGCCTGTAGCTTCTCTATTTCTGTTTTATCACGTGATAGAAAGTCTAAGGCCTTCTCAAGCCGTATGGCTGACCCATCTAATCTGCGGCCTATAATGCGTCAATCTAAGATTGCTGGAGAGACTAAATGTAATTCCATCAAGTTTAAACATTTGCTCACTAAAAAATAAATCATTTCTGATCAATGATTTAATAACCACAAACAACCTGGATTTTATGTTTCTAAATGAAACATGGCTTGAAGACAGCTGCAGTGCAACAGTCCTCAATGAAACAGCCCCTCCTAACTTTAATTTTATAAGTGTCTGCAGGACTGTTAGGAAAGGTGGAGGTGTAGCTGCTCTATTTAAAGATGTTTATCAATGCAAGCAAGTGTCATTTGGTCAGTATTTGTCTTTTGAATATCTAGGTATTGTGCTGAAAGGTGCTCCACGCATTCTGTTTATCATTATTTACAGGCCTCCAAAATACTCTCCAGCTTTTGTTGAAGAGTTCACAGAACTGTTATCAATGATTTCCTCAGAGTTTGACTGTTTTACTATTGCAGGGGATTTTAATATTCACATAGATAATGCAGAAATCAAAACTGCAAAAGAAATGATAACTGTTTTAAACACTTTTGACCTGATTCAGCATGGACCCACACACAATCGTGGACACACTCTAGATTTACTCATCAGTAGAGGTCTAAACATTTCATCCATTGTTATTAAGGATGTAGCACTTGATGTAGCATCTGATCACTTCTGTATTTTCTTTGATATATTGATCTCTGTCACCACTGAATCTAGATCTCTCTATCAGAAAGAGATGCATTAACGAGAACACTAGTGTGCTATTTATGGAGGCTATATCTTCAACACCAAGCATTTCTGCAGACTCTGTTGATCTTCTCCTGGATTCATTTAACTCAAAAGTTAAGAATGTTATTGATGATATTGCTCCGGCAAGGGTCTGCAAGAAGAATGGCAGACAAAAATCACCATGAAGAAAATCAACAGCAGTTCAGAGTATGAAAAGACAATGCGGATGTGGCGGAAGACAAAACTTGAAATTCACTATAGCATCTATAAAGACAGCCTTCATGTTTTCAATGTGGAACTAGCCACAGCTAGACAGACCTTCTTCTCAAACCTCATAAACAGTAACTTAAACATCACTCGCATTCTTTTTGCTACTGTGGAGAGACTGACAACCCCCCCCCCAGTCAGATTCCCAGTGAAATTCTCTCCGAAAGCAAATGCAATGAGTATGCTTCCTTCTTTACTGAGAAGATAAAAAATATCAGAAATGAGATTGGCACATCTTTTGCAGAGGTCACACAGATTCGACCGCAATATCAAAAAGAAGTGACTATGTCTGTTTTTGAAGAAATCGATATCAAAATTTTGAAAGAAATAGTACAGCACCTAAAATCATCAACATGCTATCCTGACACACTTCCCACATCTTTTTTCAAATGTGTGCTCAACTGTTTAGAAGCAGATCTCTTAGAAGTGGTGAACGCCTCACTTCTTTCTGTGACTTTCCCAAACTCCCTTAAAACCGCAGTTGTTAAGCCCCTTCTGAAAAAGCGCAATCTTGATAACACAATGTTGAGCAACTATAGACCAATATCAAATCTTTCTTTCATAGGTAAGATTATTGAAAAGGTAGATTTTAATCAGCAGAACAACTACTTAAACTCAAATGGATATCTGGACAATTTTCAATCTGTTTCCGAGCGCATCACAGCACAGAGACAGCGCTTATTAAGATAATAAATAATATTCGCTTCAATTCTGATTCTGGCAAAATATCAGTGCTGGTACTACTAGATCTTAGTGCTGCGTTTGACACTGTTGATCATAACATACTTCTTGAGAGACTGGAAAACTGGGTCGGGCTTTCTGGGATGGTACTCAAATGGTTCAGGTCATACTTAGAAGGGAAAGGTTATTATGTGAGTATAGGAGAGCATAAGTCTAAGTGGACGTCCATGACATGCGGAGTCCCACAAGGCTCAATTCTTGCACCACTCCTGTTTAGCCTGTATATGCTCCCACTAAGTCAAATAATGAGAAATAACCAAATTGCCTATCACAGCTATGCTGACGATACCCCGATTTACCTAGCCTTATCTCCAAATGATTATAGCCCCATTAACTCCCTCTGCCAATGCATTGATGAAATTAACAGTTGGATGTGCCAGAACTTTCTTCAGTTAAACAAGGAGAAAACTGAAGTCATTGCATTTGGAAAGGTGAATGCATACCTTGACTCTAGGGGTCAATCAACTAAAAATCAAGTAAAAAATCTTGGGGTGATTCTGGAGACAGACCTTAGTTTTAGTAGTCATGTCAAAGCAGTAACAAAATCAGCATAATATCATCTCAAAAACATTGCAAGAATTAGATGTTTTGTTTCCAGTCAAGACTTGGAGAAACTTGTTCATGCCTTTATCACAAGCAGGGTGGATTATTGTAATGGTCTCCTTACCGGCCTTCCAAAGAAGACCATTAGACAGCTGCAGCTCATCCAGAACTCTGCTGCCAGGATTCTGACTAGAACCAGAAAATTTGAGCATATCACACCAGTCCTCATGTCCTTACACTGGCTTCCAGTTACATTTAGGATTGATTTTAAAGTACTTTTATTCATTTATAAATCTCTCAATGGCCTAGGACCTAAATACATTGCAGATATGCTCACTGAATATAAACCTAACAGACCACTCAGATCATTAGGATCGAATCAGTTAGAAATTCCAAGGGTTCACACAAACAAGGGGTCCGCTTTTAGCTACTATGCTGCCCGCAGTTGGAACCAGCTTACAGAAGTGATCAGATGTGCTAAAACATTCGCCACATTTAAATCTAGACTCAAAACTCATCTGTTTAGCTGTGCATTTGTTGAATGAGCACTGTGCTACGTCCCAACTGATTGCACTATGTATAATCATTTTCTATTCTTAAATGTTTTAAATTCTTTTTAAATCAATTTTTTTATCATTTTGTTTTTATTGTTGTGATTATTATTATTATTTTAATTCCTTGTTTTTATTATTATTTTTAATGATTATTTCACTTCCTTTTATGTAAAGCACTTTGAATTACCACTGTGTATGAAATGTGCTATATAAACAAACTTGCCTTGCCTTGCCATGCCTTGCCTAACGTCAAGAGTTCATGAGATGGATTGCTTGAGGGAAGAAACAGTTTCTGTGTCTGGTCATTCTGGTGCTCAGAGCTCTGTAGCGTCAACCAGATGATAACAGTTCAAAGAGTGTGCTGGGTGTGAGGGGTCCAGAGTGATTTTGCCAGCCCTTTTTCTCACTCTGGATAAGTAGTTCTTGGAGAGTAGGGAGGGTTGTACCAATGATTCGCTCAGCAGTCCGGACTACCCTCTGTAGTCTTCTGAGGTCAGATTTGGTAGCTGAGCTGAACCAGACAGTTATTGAAGTGCAGAGGACGGATTCAATGATGGCGGAGTAGAACTGTTTCAGCAGCTCCTGTGGCAGGTTGAACTTCCTCAGCTGGCGAAGGAAGTACAGCCTCTGCTGGGCCTTTTTCACAATGGAGTCAATGTGAATGTCCCACTTCAGGTCCTGGAGATGGTGGTGCCCAGGAATCTGAATGACTCCACTGCAGTCACAGTGCTGTTCATGATGGTGAGTTGGGGGAGAGCAGGGGGGTTTCTCCTGAAGTCCACGATCATCTCCACTGTTTTGAGCGTGTTGAGCTCCACGTTGTTGTGACTGCACCAGACAGCCAGCTCCTTAACCTCCTGTCTGTAAGCAGACTCGTCACCATCCTGGATGAGGCCGATCAGTGTGGTGTCGTCTGCAAACTTCAGGAGCTTGACAGAGGGGTCTTTAGATGTGCAGTCGTTGGTGTACAGGGAGAAGAGCAGTGGGGAGAGAACGCAGCCCTGAGGAGCTCCAGTGCTGATGGTGCGGGTGCTGGATGTGTATTTTCCCAGCCTCACTAGCTGCTGCCTGCCTGTCTGTCAGGAAGCTGGTGATCCACGGACAGACAAGAGGTGGGGACGGAGAGCTGTGTAAGTTTATTCTGAAGGGTGTCTGTGATGATGGTGTTAAAAGTGGAGCTGAAGTCTACAAACAGGATCCTCACATAAGTCCCTGGTCTGCAGGATGAAGTGCAGTCCCATGTTGACTGCATCATCCACAGACCTGTTTGCTCTGAAAATTTTATATTTTCTATAAAATATAACATTTGATTATATAATGATTCAAATGAATTATTACAAAACTAATTATATAGTTATTCTCTGGAAGCTGGAATGAGTTAGACCATCTGTCACCTTTCAGATACCAAATACAGACATTGCCGTATCATTAATACCAGAATAGTTACACTAGTTTTAATAAAATTGCGACTATTTATTCATTATATACTAGAAGAGGAGGTGAATAGAAATTCACCCCTTCTATATACAGTATATAGGGGGACCTTAACTACTATACTGATGAAAAACAGAATACAAACCCACATCTAAGTGACACGCTGGAATTGAAATCAGCTGTACCACTAGATGGCACCAAAACCTTTCAACAATGAACAATTAATCAAAGCTTTTCTTTTTTTTCCCCACAGCTTTTCTCACTTTCTGACATCTCAGAAACTCTTTCACACCATTTACACATCCGCTATTTCCACATGTCTACTTATTAGTTTTTGCACTCAGCAACAGTACATTTCATTCTTCTCTTTTAGTCTCCAGTGGCCCTGAACGCAAAATTATTCAAAAATGTGATAAACTGTCAATTTAGACTTCAAAGTATGTGCAGCAGGCTAACATGGGCATCTGAATGTGTTTGATTTATACTAGCTCCAAAATAGCTGTGGTGTGATTGATTAAAGGTTTCTGTTTAAATAGTAAAACAAGCAAGTAAACCAGTTAATCTCATATCATAACGTGCTGGTTTGGAAAGCATGAGTTTCAAAACCAGATGACAGAAATAAATAGGCTAGAATTTAGAAGTTCGTGATTTGTGCGATCAGGTTTTACCGATTGCATGAGTGAACGTTTAAACATGAAGAAAGTTTTAAAACACTAAATTAGTGGAGGGCGAAATACAAAAGAAAGCTGCTTTTGGTAGTAATTTTGAGGGCGGAGAATAGAGTGCACATCCACGCGACACATAGGCTACAGGTGTGTTCTCTTCTCCAACTTTTCTCAATAGGGTCTGGCTGCAGCCGTACTGGGCGAGTGGAGCTCCACTCAAGAGCGGAAATACGCCACTCCACTCCAAACACAACTATTAAAAAAGGTTCAAACATTCACTGATGCTCCAGAAGGAAACACGATGCATTAAGAGCCGGGGGGTGAAAACATTTGAACAGGATGAAGATTTCCAACTTTTTTCTTTTGTTGAAATATATATATTTTTCCATTTAGTACTGCCCTTCAGAAGCAACAGAAGATACTTGCATGTTTCCCGGAAGACAAATTAAGTACAATTTACCTTGATCTTCAAATTCAAAAAGTTTTCACCCCCCGGCTCTTAATGCATCGTGTTTCCTTCTGGAGCATCAGTGAATGTTTGAACCTTTTTTAATAGTTGTGTTTGAGTCCATCAATTGTCCTCAGTGTGAAAAGATGGATCTCAAAATCATACAGTCACTGCGGGAAAGGGTTCAAATATGCAAAAATGCTGGAAAACTGCAGAATCTACAGAACGTGGAGGATTTGTCTGAAGAACAGTGCTCAGTTCAACTGTTCAGAACAAACAAGGGACTCATGAACAACCAATACAAAACAAAAGAACAGTCGTGGATCATCAGGTAACCTCACACAGTATTAAGATCCAAGGGATCCCAAACTTTTGCAGGGGGTTATTTGAATAATTTCAGCTATTTTTTTGTCTTGTGGACTAAATGTAAACATATTTTATGTAAAATATCTTACTCAGGACAGTACTAAATAAAAAATAACATGCATTTTGTATGATCTCTCTTATTTTGTTAAAATTATTCACATTTTCACAGATTCTACAAGGGGTTCCCAAACTTTTGCATGCCAGTGTATATACCAAGCCTTAATACGTTCTAGCATAGATTATGGGTGTGCAGTGTATGGTGCTGCAGCAAAATCAGACTTAAAGAAACTGGACAACATACAGTCCAGAGCACTTAGAATCTGCTGTGGAGCAATAAGATCAACCTCTCTAGATGCTATCAGGGTTGAAATGGGGAAGATGCCATTAGATTTAAGAAGAGAAAAGCTTGCAATGATGTATTGGGTTAATTTACAGGGAAGTAATAAGAATCACCGTACACGCACAATTTTAAATGATTGTTGGGAATATAAAAAGAATGGAGGAAATACAAACCCCGATTCCAAAAAAGTTGGGACACTGCACAAATTGTGAATAAAAAGGAATGCAATAATTTACAAATCTCATAAACTTATATTTTATTCACAATAGAATATAGATAACATATCAAATGTTGAAAGTGAGACATTTTGAAATGTCATGCCAAATATTGGCTCATTTTGGATTTCATGAGAGCTACACATTCCAAAAAGTTGGGACAGGTAGCAATAAGAGGCCGGAAAAGTTAAATGTACATATAAGGAACAGCTGGAGGACCAATATGCAACTTATTAGGTCAATTGGCAACATGATTGGGTATAAAAAGAGCCTCTCAGAGTGGCAGTGTCTCTCAGAAGTCAAGATGGGAAGAGGATCAGCAATTCCCCCAATGCTGCGGCGAAAAATAGTGGAGCAATATCAGAAAGGAGTTTCTCAGAGAAAAATTGCAAAGAGTTTGAAGTTATCATCATCTACAGTGCATAATATCATCCAAAGATTCAGAGAATCTGGAACAATCTCTGTGCGTAAGGGTCAAGGCCGGAAAACCATACTGGATGCCCGTGATCTTCGGGCCCTTAGACGGCACTGCATCACATACAGGAATGCTACTGTAATGGAAATCACAACATGGGCTCAGGAATACTTCCAGAAAACATTGTCGGTGAACACAATCCACCGTGCCATTCGCCGTTGCCGGCTAAAACTCTATAGGTCAAAAAAGAAGCCATATCTAAACATGATCCAGAAGCGCAGGTGTTTTCTCTGGGCCAAGGCTCATTTAAAATGGACTGTGGCAAAGTGGAAAACTGTTCTGTGGTCAGACGAATCAAAATTTGAAGTTCTTTTTGGAAAACTGGGACGCCATGTCATCCGGACTAAAGAGGACAAGGACAACCCAAGTTGTTATCAGCGCTCAGTTCAGAAGCCTGCATCTCTGATGGTATGGGGTTGCATGAGTGCGTGTGGCATGGGCAGCTTACACATCTGGAAAGGCACCATCAATGCTGAAAGGTATATCCAAGTTCTAGAACAACATATGCTCCCATCCAGACGTCGTCTCTTTCAGGGAAGACCTTGCATTTTCCAACATGACAATGCCAGACCACATACTGCATCAATTACAACATCATGGCTGCGTAGAAGAAGGATCCGGGCACTGAAATGGTCAGCCTGCAGTCCAGATCTTTAACCAATAGAAAACATTTGGCGCATCATAAAGAGGAAGATGCGACAAAGAAGCCCTAAGACAGTTGAGCAACTAGAAGCCTGTATTAGACAAGAATGGGACAACATTCCTATTCCTAAACTTGAGCAACTTGTCTCCTCAGTCCCCAGACGTTTGCAGACTGTTATAAAAAGAAGAGGGGATGCCACACAGTGGTAAACATGGCCTTGTCCCAACTTTTTTGAGATGTGTTGATGCCATGAAATTTAAAATCAACTTATTTTTCCCTTAAAATGATACATTTTCTCAGTTTAAACATTTGATATGTCATCTATGTTGTATTCTGAATAAAATATTGAAATTTGAAACTTCCACATCATTGTATTTTGTTTTTATTCACAATTTGTACAGTGTCCCAACTTTTTTGGAATCGGGTTTGTAGTTTTGGATGGAAATATGAACAGTGGGTCAAGGATTGTGGGCTGGAGAGTGAAGTAATCTCTCCTAATATGCCATTAAATGGTGTATCGGTATGGAATATCCCTGAACCTATTGTTGAAATGAGATTATTGGAGGCCCGGGAAAAAGCAGAAGAACGATATAGTAATAGTTATGAAATCAATGTTTTTATGAGAGAACAATTTTATTATTTTGTGCAGATTTACACAGATGGATCTAAAGATCCAATTGAACAAAAAGTGGGCATAGGAGTGTATATTCCAAGATTTAAGACGGAAATACGTTTAAGGTTAAGTGACAAATTGTCTGTATACTCTACAGAATTAACTGCTATAATAGTAGGATTGCAATGGGTCGAACAGATTAAGCCAAATAGGATTGTAATTTGTTCAGACTCTTCATCAGCTCTTAAAAGTATAAAGTCGACAAAAACTGATAGAGAAGACCTGCTAGTAGAAATTTATACATTACTGTACAGACTGAAAGTAGAGGGTATAATTGTATACTTTTGTTGGGTACCGGCACATATCGGGATAGTAGGGAATGAAACAGCGGATAAGTTAGCAAAAAAAGCATTAAAGAAAAACTTGGTGGATGTTAAGGTACCTCTGGGAAGGAATTAGATAAAATCAGTAATTAATAGGAAAATAATAAGAATATGGCAACAAAGATGGGAAAATAGCAGCAAAGGTAGGTGGTATTATGATATTGTAAAATCAGTAGGGAAAAAAGAACAGTTTTATGGAAGGCACAGAAAGGAAGAAGTAATGATTTCTAGATTAAGGATGGGACACACAGGACTAAACTCAACACTTGCATTAATGGGGAAGCATGAAAATGGTATGTGTGATGAATGTGATGTTTCTGAAACAGTAGAGCATGTGCTTTTTGAATGTAGTAAATATGATGATCAGCGTAACAGTCTTTTTAGCAATATAAGTAACAGGCCAGTGAGCGTTGTGGACCTTTTGGGAAAGGGTTTGAATGATAATCAGGTATTTAAGGCAGTTTTAACCTTTTTAGAGCTTACGGGACTAGACCACAGGATTTAGTGTTTGAGGATGAGGGTCATGATGCTTCTGCCCATCTAAGAGGTTGAGGAGACCAGTGCGGAAACTGGAGGAGCTGAACACGCAGCGCCAGCTGAAGCTTGGGCTCTGATCCTCTGAGATGGATGGGGCATTACAATTTAAATTTTTTTTTTTTTTTTTTGTATATGTATAGCAAAACAGATTCATCACCCATGTGCGCAAGATATACAGTATGTGGCGGTAATACTCTTAAGGAGTGAACGGCCATTGAACCAAAAGAAGAAGAAGAAGAAGGAAAACCGCGGATTTGGCAACACTGAGTGGAGGTGACGTACTTCCTGTTCGAGAGTGGAGCTCCACTTGCCCATGTTCTGCAGCCAGACCCATCTCACTTTTCTAGCTAACTTTCTCTTTCGATTTGGTTACAAATGTAGGATAATGGCGTCCAGTTCAGGTAAGACTCAAATCCAAACAAATAGATATGTTTAATACGTTAAAATACGGTAGTTAGGCTACTTAAATCATAGCGCAATAATTATTTTATTTTGCTTATTAAGTGACAGTAGCTATTTATTTAAGAAATGCTGGACGACACACTGTACAAGTGGGATAAAGGCCTGCTTTAGGGATTTTTTTTTTCTGGGAGCAACGCAGTGCTTGAATTTTCGCGTGAATCGCATGAATAAAGCAGCGGCATGCAAATGGGATATGGGTCAAATTATGAATAGGCAACGTTTGTCACCGCATGAAATTATACTGTTTCACAATTTTCAGTAGGTTATTACATAGGCCTACTTAACCACTTCATCAAGGGTGTAGACCCTTCATTTTTTTGCCATTTGTGGACACAAAACTCATATAGGCTAGTAGCTGCTACTCGTTATTTTGCTTATAGCAAAAAGAAGCAGATTTATTTTTAAAGCTTTAGATTATGTTTGTAGGGGGAAAAAAATGTTACAAATACCCACCCGCGCACAGGCAAAAAGCCCAATGATCGCAGTAAAGATAGTTTGTGGTTCGATATTCAGATTTCTTTTGGCTATAAATACGCAGTGCGCTGTCATAGACATGCAAATAATTCTGAATGACATTCTCCATGATTTGTGAATTCATACGACAGTGTCCTCCGGGCCGAAATCATTTTTTTTTCGTAGGGACCCTTAATTTTATAATGACTATAGCTAAAAAAAATTGGACACTTGGAAGACTGAAACCGGTGTCATCTTCACCAGTTTGATCTGTGAATTATTTCACAGAAATGCTTTTGTCCACAGACCCCTTGGTAAGTCCGCTATAAGGAAAGTGAAAGATAGGCGTTCTTCATGTTTAAACGTCTACTGCCAATAAACACGCAGACGGCTGGAATAAAAAATTATTGTTTTAGCTCGAGTTCGATTTGTGAAAACTTTCACAATTGCATTTTATCGCGTGGCAGTGTTTCTCTTTGCTCTGGCCCCTTTTCTTATATAACAATGTTATATGGCGCTATTGAAAAACGGGCCATAATGCTAAAAATATATAGTCTATATTTTTTTTAGCCTAAAACATATATGAAATATATGTTAAATATTTTGCAAGCAAGGAAGCTCAATGAAAAATATTTTGTTAATAAAATAAATAAATTTAGTTTCAACCTTTACATACCAAAGTATATTTCTAAATGGGTTTTCAGGGGCAAGAAAATGCATTTTGTTGGACTGTCAAATGCTTTTAAAAATATATATTTCTGTATTTAAAATACATTTTCAAAAAATATACAAAAAAAATAAATGGCCCAAGACGTATTGGTAGAAAATATATTTAAGTAAATATTTTTTTTTAATTAAAAAAATATATTAATTATATATTATATATTTAATATATATTTATTATTATATATTTGATGTATGTTTTATTTTCCTAAATATAGGTAAAAATATGTTATTTAAGGAAATGTTGCAATTTTTCTTTTTACATTTTTTGTATGTTTTTTAAAATGTATTTAAAATGTACAAATATATTTTCAAAGATATGCAAATTTGGGTCAGCTGACTTGGGTCATGAACATCACTATTCTGATCTGTGAAAACTTTCACAGTTCAGTACGGGTCAGCTGACCCTACTTACCTCTTAAAGTTTTCCCAGATCAGAATAGTAATGTTAGTGACCCAGGGAAGGGTTAGCAGACCCGTACTTACCTCTGAAAGTTTTCCCAGATCAGAATAGTGATGTTAGTGACCCAGGGAAGGGTTAGCAGACCCGTACTTACCTCTGAAAGTTTTCACAGATCAGAATAGTGATGTTAGTGACCCAGGGAAGGGTCAGCTGACCCGTACTTACCTCTGAAAGTTTTCACAGATCAGAATAGTGATGTTAGTGACCCAGGGAAGGGTTAGAAGACCCGTACTTACCTCTGAAAGTTTTCACAGATCAGAATAGTGATGTTAGTGACCCAGGGAAGGGTTAGCTGACCCGTACTTACCTCTGAAAGTTTTCCCAGATCAGAATAGTAATGTTAGTGACCCAGGGAAGGGTCAGCTGACCCGTACTTACCTCTGAAAGTTTTCACAGATCAGAATAGTGATGTTAGTGACCCAGGGAAGGGTGAGCTGACCCGTACTTACCTCTGAAAGTTTTCACAGATCAGAATAGTGATGTTAGTGACCCAGGGAAGGGTCAGCTGACCCGTACTTACCTCTGAAAGTTTTCACAGATCAGAATAGTGATGTTAGTGACCCAGGGAAGGGTGAGCTGACCCGTACTTACCTCTGAAAGTTTTCCCAGATCAGAATAGTAATGTTAGTGACCCAGGGAAGGGTCAGCTGACCCGTACTTACCTCTGAAAGTTTTCACAGATCAGAATAGTGATGTTAGTGACCCATGGAAGGGTGAGCTGACCCGTACTTACCTCTGAAAGTTTTCACAGATCAGAATAGTGATGTTAGTGACCCAGGGTAGGGTCAGCTGACCGGTACTGAACTGTGAAAGTTTTCACAGATCAGAATAGTGATGTTAGCGACCCAGGGAAGGGCCAGCTGACCCGTACTTACCTCTGAAAGTTTTCATAGATCAGAATAGTAATGTTAGTGACCCAGGGAAGGGTCAGCTGACCCGTACTTACCCCTGAAAGTTTTCACAGATCAGAATAGTGATGTTAGTGACCCAGAGTAGGGTCAGCTGACCGGTACTGAACTGTGAAAGTTTTCACAGATCAGAATAGTGATGTTAGTGACCCAGGGAAGGGTCAGCTGACCCGTACTGAACTGTGAAAGTTTTCCCAGATCAGAATAGTAATGTTAGTGACCCAGGGAAGGGTTAGCAGACCCGTACTTACCTCTGAAAGTTTTCACAGATCAGAATAGTGATGTTAGTGACCCAGGGAAGGGTTAGCTGACCCGTACTTACCTCTGAAAGTTTTCCCAGATCAGAATAGTGATGTTAGTGACCCAGGGAAGGGTCAGCTGACCCGTACTTACCTCTGAAAGTTTTCACAGATCAGAATAGTGATGTTAGTGACCCAGGGAAGGGTTAGCAGACCCGTACTTACCTCTGAAAGTTTTCACAGATCAGAATAGTGATGTTAGTGACCCAGGGAAGGGTTAGCTGACCCGTACTTACCTCTGAAAGTTTTCCCAGATCAGAATAGTAATGTTAGTGACCCAGGGAAGGGTCAGCTGACCCGTACTTACCTCTGAAAGTTTTCACAGATCAGAATAGTGATGTTAGTGACCCAGGGAAGGGTCAGCTGACCCGTACTTACCTCTGAAAGTTTTCACAGATCAGAATAGTGATGTTAGTGACCCAGGGAAGGGTGAGCTGACCCGTACTTACCTCTGAAAGTTTTCACAGATCAGAATAGTGATGTTAGTGACCCAGGGAAGGGTCAGCTGACCCGTACTTACCTCTGAAAGTTTTCACAGATCAGAATAGTGATGTTAGTGACCCAGGGAAGGGTGAGCTGACCCGTACTTACCTCTGAAAGTTTTCCCAGATCAGAATAATAATGTTAGTGACCCAGGGAAGGGTCAGCTGACCCGTACTTACCTCTGAAAGTTTTCACAGATCAGAATAGTGATGTTAGTGACCCAGGGAAGGGTGAGCTGACCCGTACTTACCTCTGAAAGTTTTCACAGATCAGAATAGTGATGTTAGTGACCCAGGGTAGGGTCAGCTGACCGGTACTGAACTGTGAAAGTTTTCACAGATGAGAATAGTGATGTTAGCGACCCAGGGAAGGGTCAGCTGACCCGTACTTACCTCTGAAAGTTTTCACAGATCAGAATAGGGATGTTAGCGACCCAGGGAAGGGTCAGCTGACCCGTACTTACCTCTGAAAGTTTTCATAGATCAGAATAGTAATGTTAGTGACCCAGGGAAGGGTCAGCTGACCCGTACTTACCCCTGAAAGTTTTCACAGATCAGAATAGTGATGTTAGTGACCCAGAGTAGGGTCAGCTGACCGGTACTGAACTGTGAAAGTTTTCACAGATCAGAATAGTGATGTTAGTGACCCAGGGAAGGGTCAGCTGACCCGTACTGAACTGTGAAAGTTTTCACAGATCAGAATAGTGATGTTAGTGACCCAGGGTAGGGTCAGCTGACCGGTACTGAACTGTGAAAGTTTTCACAGATCAGAATAGTGATATTAGTGACCCAGGGTAGGGTCAGCTGACCCGTACTGAACTGTGAAAGTTTTCACAGATCAGAATAGTGATGCTAGTGACCCAGGGTAGGGTCAGCTGACCCATACTTATCTCTGAAAGTTTTCACAGATCAGAATAGTGATGTTCATGACTCAGAGAAGGGTAAGCTGACCCAAATTTGCATGTCTTTGAAAATATATTTGTACATTTTAAATACATTTTAAAAAACATACAAAAAATGTAAAAAGAAAAATTGCTATATTTCCTTAAATAACATATTTTTACCTATATTTAGGAAAATAAAACATACATCAAATATATAATAATAAATATATATTAAATATATAATATATAATTAATATATTTATTTAATTAAAAAAAAATATTTACTTAAATATATTTTCTACCAATATGTCTTGGGCCATTTATTTTTTTGTATATTTTTGAAAATGTATTTTAAATATAGAAATATATATTTTTAAAAGCATTTGACAGTTCAACAAAATGCATTTTCTTGCCCCTGAAAACCCATTTAGAAATATACTTTGGTATGTAAAGGTTGAAACTAAATTTATTTATTTTATTAACAAAATATTTTTCATTGAGCTTCTTTGTTTGCAACATATTTAACATATATTTCATATATGTTTTTGGCTAAAAAAAATATAGACTATATATTTTTAGCATTATGGCCCGTTTTTCAATAGCGCCATATAACATTGTTATATAAGAAAAGGGGCCAGAGCAAAGAGAAACACTGCCACGCGATAAAATGCAATTGTGAAAGTTTTCACAAATCGAACTCGAGCTAAAACAATAATTTTTTATTCCAGCCGTCTGCGTGTTTATTGGCAGTAGACGTTTAAACATGAAGAACGCCTATCTTTCACTTTCCTTATAGCGGACTTACCAAGGGGTCTGTGGACAAAAGCATTTCTGTGAAATAATTCACAGATCAAACTGGTGAAGATGACACCGGTTTCAGTCTTCCAAGTGTCCAATTTTTTTTAGCTATAGTCATTATAAAATTAAGGGTCCCTACGAAAAAAAAAAACCGATTTCGGCCCGGAGGACACTGTCGTATGAATTCACAAATCATGGAGAATGTCATTCAGAATTATTTGCATGTCTATGACAGCGCACTGCGTATTTATAGCCAAAAGAAATCTGAATATCGAACCGCAAACTATCTGATCGTGAATGCAAGAAAGAAATGGTAACCAGAGCTGCGTTTCGTAGAACCATTGCCACCAATGGTCGATGCTTTTGGGAAACGCAGCCGAGCATATTTAACATTTGGCAACTGCACACGCTGCCTTCAATATCGGATAGATAGTACAGTCATCAGTGCATCACTGGTGTGAGGGAAAACAACAAATCTCACAACTAAATTAATTTACACTTGGCTATTTATTTTAACTTATCGAATATGCAAAAAAAAAAAAAATGTTGCACAAATGCCGTTTTGTCACGAGTAATTCAACTGCTGCTATTATGGAGCCCCTATGGGGAAAAAAATCGGGGTGGAAAAAAAACTAAATTTTGCAAAACTTTTGCATTCTCTCCCAAAGATATTTGCTTTCCCTTGCAAAACATTTGCGTTTTCTCGCAAAGATATTTGCTTTCCCTTGCAAAACTTTTGCATTCTCTAGCATAACCAGTTGAGTTCGGATAAACTCTTCCCGTTTACTTTACTTATTGCAGTGGTTCATACAGCTCCATTCACAAAGGAGCGGTTCATAGAGTTTTATTTTGAATTTGGACCAGGGCTGGACTGGGACAGAAAATCGGCCCTGGCATTTTTTGGTCCAGGCGGCCCACCACCACATTTGAAAATTCATCTTTGATCACAGGAATAAATTAGCCTACATTTTAAAATATATTCAAATAGAAAGCAGCTATTTTAAATAGTAAAAATATTTCACAATATTACTGCTTTTGCTGTATTTAGGATCAAATAAATGCAGGCTTGGTGAGCAGAAGAGACTTCTTTAAAAAACATTCAAAATCGTAGGCAACTGGTAGTGTAGATATGTAGCCTATCATTGCATCTAGTTGTTTTGGATAAGAATAAAACGTCAGGTCCCACAATATCGTGTCTTTTTAAATTTAAATCTAGATTAATTCGCATTGGCCCATGGAAACCTCTATGAACACACTTGACTTGCCTTGGCAAAAAAAAAATCGCGGGGGATGAATTTACGTTTTATTAAAAAGTGTTTGCGTAATCTACACTTATTAGGATAGGTTAGATGCCTGCCTCCGTTCCGAGTCCCTATCAAGCACTTTACCGATTCAACTTCTCTCCTCTCCTCCTCCTGCCTGGCCCGTTCGCAAAGACCCGCCCTCCTTAGTTACTGTTGCCACACCCGACAAACAATGCTGCTCTCACACTATAAACATGTTCTCACGCAGTGAAAAATACATGGCAGAGCAAAAAGGAAACTAACAACACACCGACAGAGAAGACAGAGCAGGTTACTTCTGATATGAAACAAAGTCTCAGGACTCTCAGCTTTTAAATTGTCATTTTTAAAGAAATTCAAAAAATAAATACCGTTTTGTGGCTTTTTAATGTGTTGTGACAGATTGCTGTATTGCCTCGGTTCAAACACGTGAACCGATCATCTTTTCATATTTACTTAAAGCACGAAATAAAAATGATTGAACATCAGAACGTATTTCATTTCAATCGCGGAACACACCATTTTTCAAGTTTAAGTCCACTGAAGTTAATCTGTTCTCCTGTCTGATTTGTGGTTAAAGGGTTACTCCACCCCAAAATGAAAATTTTGTCATTAATCACTTACCCCAATGTTGTTCCAAACCCGTAAAAGCTTTGTTTGTCTTCGGAGCACAATTTAAAGGTGCTGTATGTAGGATTGACACTAGCGGTTGAACTAGGTATTGCAGTCCAGATTCAAAATATTGGAGACGTTTTTTTTCACCAGCCCCTCCTCCTCTGACTTGACGCACACGCAGGATGCCAGATTAAGGACACCAACAGGAACGAGCGCACATGACGATGAATTAAATTAAATATGCTGTGTTTTCCTTCAACTGGCAACCCGGGGTGCCGAAATACAATTGGGTAAACTGGCAGTGGGCGGGTTTCACAAACCATAACAAACACAGACATCCCGGGCCGGAACGCACATGTTTTTCAGATAAACAAGTATGTTAACTTAACATGTTTCCTAAATGTCTGCAAGCATATTATGGTATTTTTATGCTTTAGTAGAGTCAAAATCCTACATACAGCAACTTTAAGATATTTTGGATGAAAATCGGGAGGTTTGTGATTGTCCCATTGACTGCCAAGTAAATACCACTGTCAAGGCCCAGAAAAGTATGAAAGACATCGTCAGAATAGTCCACCTGCCATCAGTGGTTCAACTGTAATGTTATGAAGTGATGAGAATACTTTTGTACGCAAAGAAAATAAATTTAACAACTTCATTCAACAATTCGGCACCATAGCGTCACCGCTGGACGCAAACTGCGTATGCTGTTCTGAGTCAGCTGTGTCCGTCAAGTCTTCTACGTTTATTTGCGCTTTGATTTGAGCGAAAACAGCGTATCCGTGTGGTGCGGCTGACACAGAAGAGTGTACGCAGTTTGCGTCCAGCGGATATTCTCCAAAATGGTGCTATACTGAAGCGCAGGAGACACAGAGGAGAGGAATTGTTGAATAAAGTCGTTATTTTTATTTTCTTTGCAAACAAAAAGTATTCTCGTCGCTTCATAACGTTATGGTTGAACCACTGATGGCAGATGGACTATTTTGACAATGCTTTTTATACTTTTCTTGACAGTGTTATTTACTTGGCAGTCAATGGGACAGTCACAAACCTCCCGGTTTTCATCCAAAATATCTTAAATTGTGTTCTGAAGACGAACAAAGCTTTTACGGGTTTGGAATGACATGGGGGTAAGTGATTAATGACAAAATTTTCATTTTGGGGTGGAGTAACCCTTTAAGGCTATAATGGATACAGCTGCGGCTACTGGACATGCACATTTACATATTTTCCAAGCCAACAATACAACGTGAAACCTATGAAAATGGTTTTAAAAAAGCACATGGTGCCATAGTTTCATCAATTTAGAGTGTAGCATTGACCGTCTTTTTGCAGTAAAGGACCTGTTATAGTTTAATGAGTGGGAAGATGACATGAACACGAGGTTAGCTGCATTGAAAACAGACGAGCGCACTTGTGCAGCTCCCGATCGGGGCGAAGTTCATGGGATTTTGTCCACAGAATGATAAGAACACACGTTTTAACGTATTATTTTATTATTTAACACTCATTATTTAACGTTAACTTAAGTGCTGCAAGCCATGCATACAGCGCCGGACATGACAGATTTTCTGGTATGCAAAACAAGTATTTAAAGGAATTCCTTAGCTTATTTCCGTTACTGTGGCACTACTGCTGTCATTGTTGTTATTATTTTTATTCTATTCTATTTAGTTTGGCTTCCTAAAACACCAGTGTGAATGTAATTTAGACTGAGACAGTATATCACAGATAAAAAGAGGGTTGAGTCCCCTTTAAAGTTCAGGTACAAGTCAATTCACTGACTTTTTTCTCACTCAATTCTTAGTTAAGAAACATGGGTTGGAGCTCCTAATTTTGAACTCTCAAAGTGCATTAGATAGAACAATGTAACTTTAAAAGGTACACAATTTTCATTTTTCCAAATTCTTAATTTGTATTTTTTTTTCATTTTAAATATTGCAATAAATATCCTATCGTGGACTACACTAGCACACTCAAGTGTTCTACAAGTGATAACTGAATTCTTTTTTTTTAAATACAGAGAAAGTATGTTAAAAGTGAATTTTAGTTAATATTCACCTGGGCAAAGCACCTCCCAGTGGTCACCACATAAGATACTAGGAAAAAAACTGAAAAAATAAATTGCTGTAAAAAAAACAAGTTTTTTTCTTCTTCAGTAAAACAGTAAAATCCTGTAGAAAACAATGCATTCTGGGTAATATTGTTATTTGTTTTTGAGAAAGTATCCTTCTGCAGTATACTGTGAATTAACAGTGCTCAGAGTCGACACTCAGAGGCTGTGTTTCAAATCACACCCTACACCCTCATTCACTATTCCCTAGGTGAGTGAGTGTACTAATATAGTCCACCTGACAGAGAGAGAATGAAAACTAATGAGTGAATTCAGCCAATGATGAACAGCTGCTGTTAACAAGCAGAATCACTGATGAAATGAAAGAAAGAGCAAGAAATTAAATTACAACTGACATACAGCCACAGCCTTAGATGAAATCAACTGAAATAAAACAGCAGAGGATGATTAAACAACTCCACAAACAGCATTACCAGCTTCACGCATGCAGTTTGAATTTATTTCTGTCATATCTACAAAAATTATTTGAGAATTAACAGAGGTTTATATGTTTTATTGAAAATGTTTGTTAGACCTCGCCATTATGGCAATAAGGGTTTGCTTAGTTGGGCTCTTGACCCTTGACTTTTAATGTTAGATTTGTTTTCTTCTGGCTGCTGTAACTGTGTTTGTAAAGCATGTTTGTTATAGCAAGAAAAGCCAAGATAAATTGTGATTTAAATGGTTTTGTTTAATTATTGATGATGGTGTAATAATTATCTAGTGACCTGATTCACTGATATCATTCAGTGGCTAATTTTTAATGATATGGTGTGGTTTTTATTAGTTTTGTGTTATTTTCATTAGCTATATGACACTGCAAGATGAGATGACAAACTACTACTGAAGGATTTTAAAAACATCTTATGCACAAAACCTTTAGAACTACTCCATCATTCAGACACACACATACATCAAGAATCAGCATATGAATCTCACCAATGGTGACAATCAAAAGCTTCATGCTGCAATGCATGCTGGGTACCAGCACAGTACAAAACTCATTCATGACTCCCAGCATGCTTTGCAGCATGAATAAATTATGCAGCTGATTTGTTCTGTTATTTTCTTTAATTCTTACTATGTGCTTTTATTTTTGCTTTTGTTTTTGTGTTTTAGTAGCGTGTTTTGTGATGTTCAGTGTTGATCTGTTTATTTATTTATTTTTAATTGTTGAGATTCATACGCTGATGTGCGTCTAAATTACTTTTCTACTTTTTTTTTGAGTGATGTGTTTAACAAACTTTCATAACAGCTTGCTCACACTGCTTGTTCTTTTGGTAGTATATTATTATAACATTGTATTGGTAAAAAAATCACTGCATAAAACCAGTGAACCTGGAGTTTAATGATGATTGTCATTTGCAAAACATAATCAACAATAGTAAATATTTTGCCTCAGATCTTTTTTTGCCACAACAAATGTATTTAAGAACACATGTTTAAAACTAAAAAGTCAAGTTGCAAGAGCCTATAAGCAAACACTGATCTCCATCATGGTAGTGTCAAAAAATAATAACAAAATACAACATCTAATTTTGTAATTCTCAATAAGAACTTCTGTAGACGTCTGACAGAAATAGCATCAGTCTGGTTAGTATTGTGAAGCTGGTAATGCTGTTTGTGGAGTTGTTTAATTAGAGCTCAAGAGATTTAATGTCGTCTTTTATTTCAGTTGATTTCATCTAAGCTGTGGCTGAAGTCAGTTGTAGTTCTTGTGTTTCTCTTTCATTCAGTGATTCTACTTGTTAACAGCAGGTGTTCATCACTAATGCACAATCATCACTTAATTAATCACTTAATTATCTCATTAACTTCAACACTGCTTCAGTGTTACTCTAACACCCGTAGTGTGAACACATAAGTGTTCATTTAAAACTGAGGATTTTTCTGTGGGGTTTAAAGGGTTAAATATGTAAGATGAAAAAAAAAAACCCCAGCATGAAACGTAATTTAACAGTAATAAACTGTAATTAATTTATGGCAACAAACTGTAGAAAAAACAGTAATATTCACCATGCTGCCAGTAGATTACCATTAATTCAAGAAAAAGACAGTAATATACTGTATAATGTAAATCAGATTTACCAAACAAATCAAGTCAATTTGACTGAAATATTAGTGAAAGTTCATAGAAAAAAAAATGTTATTCAGTCATTAACTGATCAGGAGAATAAATATTAAACTGAACTGTATTTGTGTGTTTTTGCACAATAGAGATCTTAGTTTAATTTATTTTTGTGGGTCACCATTGTGCTGGAGAGTAGAGTCTGTGCTTCAGTCAATGATGATCCACAAACACTGATGTTCTGCTGTTTTATTCAAAGTCAGTAACTGTGGAGTTGCTGATACAGTGACAATCTCTTTTACTGAGTACTAATTACAGACTGCAAAGATTTGAGTAAAAGTGATGTTTTGATTGTTTCACTATTACACATTAAGTGTTTGCAGTTTTATATCAAGAAATGTTTATTTTTAGTGGACTCAAATTAAATAAGTTCGTAGTACTAATACTGTATAAATATTAGTTGTTGTTTTTTTAACTCAAATGTTTTGGAGTTTTCTCATGGTATCATAATGGTAACATACTGTAAAAAAGGAGAGCTGTTATTAACAGTAGAGAGCTGTAAATTAACACTATAATCCTGGCAACCACAGCTGCCAGTATTTTACAGCGCAATTTTTTACAGTACATGACACACGGAATAATAATTTAACAACGTTTAACAGCTTAAAAAAAACAAAAAAAACAATGAAAAACATTCTGGTTCAGAATCAGAAGCACTTCAGAAATACTTGAAATTGCATTTATCAGGACTCAGGGGATCTAATAAAAATAATCCAAATTGCTAACTAAATCCAACCCTGGATATTTTATAATTTTGAAATGAATCCACAAACCCGCAACCTCATGCCCAAACGTATCATGGGTATCACTGGCAGTATGCCTTGACTGGACTTTGAAAGGGTAATTTTATCATAATATATTTTCCATTGTGTCTTCATTTACTCCACACCTAGGGCTGATTGCCCAGCAGCTGCATCATTACTGGTGTAAATCATGTGATTTCTGTTGTTGGATGACCTACTCAATAAAAGTGCAACATGCAAAACATAATCAACAGCTACTATGGCGGTGAAGAAAGAGTAGAAAGAAGTATCTCCGTCGAGTTTGTCTTGACAAGTCAGACCAACAAGATCTAAAAGCTGCTAAATTTGCATGGCAGGTGTTTTTTTTTTTGTTTTTTTTGCAGCTTCTGACATGTTAGCCAGGAGATTAATGTTTTAGTGTACATTTATGGCTCTGCGGACGGCGCCATCTTTGATTTAGCACAACTATTCGCTGTATCGCTGCCATAGTTTAAGTAAGAACTTTTCGGGAACTCCACGATAGATGTCAAATCTTATAGAAGTGTCAAAATTTACAATCACAGAACTGTTAATACCTCTTTAAAACATGGCTATCATTAAACGATTTACCAAATCCAAACAAGGGGAGCTCAGTTACTCGGGTGGTTTGGGACCTGAAGTATGCATTTTAATATCTCTCATCTTTGCTTATGGCTCACTTGTTTGAATATTACTGTTATTTGTGTTGTGTGAAAGATTTGAGGATTGTGCTGCTGGGGAAGAATCCAACAGAAAACAGCAGAGTGGGAAACATCATCTTAGGAAAAGCAGCATTTGAGAGTGAAGCACCACCTGCTGATGCAGGACTGCACATTAAGAAACACAGAGGAAAACTGAAGGACAGAGACGTCACAGTCATCAACGTTCATCACCTGCTGCAAACAAATCTATCAGACTCTCAGATCACACATGGAGTGAAAGAGTGTGTGAATCTGTCTGCTCCTGGACCTCATGTGATCATACTTGTACTGCAGCAGACTGACTTCAGTGACATGGACAGAAACAGAGTGAAATATGTGCTGAATGAATTCAGTGAGGAGGCTCTTAAACACACTATAGTGTTCACTGATGAGGAAGAGATACACAATAACCATATTCATCAGTTAATAAAGGAGTGTGGAGGTGGACATCTTCAGGTTGATGAACAAAAGCCAGGATGGCATTCTGAGATACTTGACAGAGTGGAGAGGATACTCAAGAAAGAAGGGGTTAAGTTTCTTATTTGTGACTTGTATGAGGAAGCAGAAGGAATATCAGAGGATGAAGAGCAGAGCAGATCTGAAGGTTCAGTCAAGGCAGAAGAAGAGGGAGATTTTGATCACAAAGATGATGGAGCAATCAACAAGTGCAACAAAGAGAAAAAGGAAGTTGCTGTCCAAAGGAATACCTTACGTATGTTTTGTTGGCAATAATGTATTTGAGAAACATATTCAACATGCACATCACCTGCTTCAAGAGAAAGACTAATTAAAAAAATTGACTGTATATAATGATAAATAATAATACAAAAATAGTATGATCATTTTATGTGTACAGCAAACTCAGACAGTAAACTCAGATAATCTTTTAAAATAATTTTTTATTTGACTGCATATTTAGATTGGGAAATAAGAAAGTATTATAGTATCTATAAAGTTCTAGTATCTATCAATGAAGAAAGAAACAGTTATGGGAAATTTGGAAATATTTAAACTGAAAAAAAAAACTAATAAACTTTTTTTTTTTTTAAATGAATAAAATAAACTTATTAAATAAATAATAAACTGATTTTGTATAATTCATATTTCAATGAACAATGAACTAAATGGCTGTTACACATTATATAATGATAGTTAAGGATTCATTAATAGTTATTGTGGAGGTGATTGATGAATGTTAATCAAAAATTGTGTGAATCACGTGAAAAATGGAAAAACTAATGTTGTGTGTTTTTCAGTGGCAGAGGATGTCAACATGTTATCAAAGCTGAATGTGGTTCTATGTGGGAGTGACGGAACATTAAAATCCGCAATATCAAACCTCATCCTGAACCAGAGAGACAGCAGATCAGAGCTCAGAGAGTGTGTGAAGATGGAAGGGGAAGTTGATGGACGTCTGATCACTCTGGTGGAGCTTCCAGCTCTTACTCAGCTCTCAGAGAAGGAAGTGATGCGTCAGACTCTCCGCTGTGTGTCTCTTTGTGATCCTGGAGTTCATGTGCTCCTCTTCATTGTTTCTGATGGTCCACTTACTGATGAAGACAAAACAGAAACAGAGGAGATCCAGAAAATATTCAGCTCAAAGATCAACGACCACATCATGGTCCTCATAATCCAGGAGTCAGAGAATGAGACAGTGGAACAAAATGAAGAAATTAGGTCATTCATCAAGTGTTTTGGGGGAAGATATCATCTCCTTGGTCCAAATCCACAAGTGTCCATGTTGATGACTAAACTGGAGCAGAGGGTGAAAGAAAATAGTATAATTTGTTTCTCCACAGAAACATTTTTGGATGCACAAATAGAGAAAATTGAAGAAATGAGGAAGAAAGTAATCTCATTAGAGACACAGATTCAGCAACAAGGTAATGATCACAAGATTTGTATGTCTCATACCCACTATAAATGAAAACATGTGGACTGGGGAGTAGTTATGGGGACATTCATTACTGGAACAGGGGCACACAATCTCAGTCAGACCATTGCACAGACAATCTCCAAAAGATCAGTTTCAGTAGACCATAAATAAATGTTACTTTGGAGAAGTATTAGTATAAATTTCAGGAAATTGTCAGGGATAATGTGTTAAATATTCTTCATGCCACATAATTAAACATTCAAATAATTATCTCACATAATTAATTCACATATTAAAATTCAAATGTTATTAGTAATAAATTAGACAAATTGCTCCTAAATGTTTGTAGGAAATGACTTTAAAAGACTGCTTTCCTTGCAGCATGACTCAAGCAGTTTGCTGTTTTTCAGATTCAGTAGAGGCTTCAGATGAACTGAGGATTGTCCTGCTGGGAAAAACTGGAGTTGGGAAGAGTGCAACAGGAAACACCATCTTAGGTAGAGAAGTATTTAAAGAAGATTTGTCACAAGAGTCAATTACTAAACAGTGTCAGAGAGAAACAGCTAAAATTGATGGCAGACAAATTACAGTTATTGACACTCCCGGACTGTTTGATACTAAACTCAGTCATGAAGAGATCCAGAGAGAAACCACTGAGTGCATCTCAATGATTCTGCCAGGACCACATGTGTTTCTGTTACTGATACCAGTGGGGCGTTTCACTCAGGAGGAGGAAAACACTGTGAAGATCATTCAAGAGACTTTTGGTGAAAACTCCTTAATGTACACCATGGTGCTCTTCACCAGAGGAGATGATCTGAAGAAGAAGAAGACCATTGAAGAGTATCTGGGAAAACCTGATTCTGCTTTGATGAAGCTCATTGAACAGTGTGGAAACAGATACCATGTGTTCAATAATAACAAATCTGAAGACTGTGTGCAGGTGTCTACACTACTGCAGAAAATCAGTGACATGGTGACAGCAAACGGAGGCAGTTACTACACATGTAAGATGTTCAGACAGATGGAAAGAGAAAAACAAGAAGCACAAATGAAGATGCTAATGGACAAAGTGGAAGAACTGAACAAGGAGAGAGAAGAACTCCTGGCCAAACATGAAGAAGAGAAAGAGAGGATGAAGATGGAGGAAGAAAGACGGAATTGTGATGAAGAGAAAAAGAAAAGAAAAGAAGAATTTGGGGAAAAGACGGAGAAAGAACAAAATATTTGGGATAAATCTTATCAAAGGCTTAATGAAGAGAAAGATGAAATCAAAAGAGAAAAGGAGAAAATAGAAAGAGAAAAAGAAGACTTTCAGATCAAACATGAAACAGAAATAAAAAAGATGAAGAATATGGTGGAGGAGGAAAGACAGAAAAATGACACTGAGAAGAGGAAGAGAGAAGAAGAATTTAGAGAGAGTAAAGAAAAATACAAGACAGACATGAAAAGAGAACAAGAGAAATGGGAGAAAAAGATGCAAGAGGAAAAACAGAGAGAAGAAGAATTTGAGAAAATAAGGGAGAAAGAACGACAAATGTGGGATGAATGTTATCAGAGATTTAAAGAAGAGAGAGATGAGATCAAAAGAGAGAAAAATGATCTTCAGTTGAAACATAAAGCAGAAACAGATCAAATGAAGATGAAGATGAAGGAGGAAAGCCAACAGCATGAAAAAGAGAGAAGAGAAAGAGAACAGAAATTTAGTGAAACAGAACGATGCGATGGAAAAAAGTATGAAGAAGACAGAAGAAAAGACATAAAGAACATGAAAATGTGCTGCTCCCAAACAGCCTCTTCTATAATGGTAAGTGATGAACAGAAAACATAAGGGTCTGGAACATTTAGAAGATTTAAAACCATCTGTTTTCAGATTATTGTAATAGAAAGAGGACATCTTCCTCCAGTCACAATGAAGTTTTAACTTTGAAGTTTTAACTTTGACTATGAACAATTCTATAGCTTCTTTAATTTGACAACTTAACCATAATCTATGGCTATGTTCAGACCACAGGCAAATCAGACTTTTTCTCAATTCAGGGCCCTTAAGTTTTTACTTAAGTGTCAAAAAATTCTTAGTAAAAAGTAGGAGTCTAAGAGTAGTTGTAGGGATGTATAGGAGACTTTTATAAAGAAGCTAAGGGTGTATTCACACCACGAAAGTCCACTAGTTCACTTGCTTTGGTTTGAACCAAATACAAAGTTTATTTTTGGGGGTCCAAGCACCGAAGGTGCCGGAACCCTATTGTTTTCATACTGATTTTTTCTTCTTCTTCTTTTCATTCTTCTTCTATTTCTGCCCTAAAAGGGTCTGGCCAGTCAAAACCGTAAGTCGTAGAAACACCAAATTTGGCAGGATGGTCCCAAATCTCCCCCAGGTGCACACACACACACCCTGATCAGACCATAGGTGCCACTATAATAAGTACTTTTACGTTTTTGCTCATATCTCCACAACTATACAGGTTACAATCAAAATTCTCAAGAATCAAAATACAGATCAAAATCAAAATTTTCCTCTGATTCTCTGTATCAAGATGAACAAAATGTATATCTCGGATTTTTGCCATGCATAAAATTATTCCACCATTTTGAGCTGATTTATAAATCTACTTTTCAAACTCGTCCTAGACCATTTGTCCAATTAACACCAAATTTTGTGTATATCATCTAGAGACCATCATTACAAAAAGTTATCAAAAAAAGTTTGATTCATCAAATGGTTTAGAAGATATAGTTTAATAAGTGCATGGAGCAATGGCTACAAAATGTATTGGCGTATATCTTCTAAACGGTTTGACTAATTAAAATAATTTTGATAACTTTTTGTTATTAGTGTCTATAGATGATACATGAAAAATTTCGTGTGAATCAGTCAAGTGGTTTAAGAGGAGATCGAAAAATATTTTTTTGCCAACTCAAAATGTAATGTTGTCCACTAGAGGGAACAAAATGCTAACAAGCCTAGTAACAAAATAAATTTCTTGGACAAACCTTATCTAGATTCCAAGACTCTCCCACTGGTGCATCATTTTGATCTCCAAATAAGTGCTCTGTCGAGTCACGGTGCAGAACTCTATCGCACAAGAAAAATGTAGTGATGGAGGAGAATGGTATATATTGATGTTTGTGCTCACAGCAGTTTGAGCAGCCAGAGTGTCTAGACTGAGATGCATCTGTAAAAACTGGGATTGCATATCAAACCAACTCCAAATGTGGTTTGAATCAGATTTGAAAAAAATCAATTTCATGTGTTTTTATGCTGTTCAGACTTTCACACTTTTAAAACTTTGTTCATATGTCTATTTACAGAGAGATGAAACTGGTCAGAACCTAAAGTTTGGAATAAAAAACAATGAACAGCTCAAGAAACTCTTCATTAGACTAGATCTGACAAAAAGGTATAAAAATAAAATGAGAACAGCAGACATTCTTGAAATCACCAAGTCTTCATTTCAGTGTCAAGAGCCACAGGAAGAGACTGAACTGGTGAACTCATTTCTACATAAGCTGATTAACATGGACTACAGAGCAAGATATGCTGTCATAAAACACAGAAAAATACCTGCTACCAGGAAAGACATTGAGGGAGACCCTAATAACAACCCTAATATTCACCCAATGGATGTTCAGATGGCTGTGTTTCATTGTGCTGATGGTTTCCTGAAGCAGCTGATGGTGACTAAACTCTCACAGTGTCAGTATGCGCTACCTCTTCTTGTTCCTGATCCATTCACACAACAGATTGAGTTTCCTCTCTGGACATTTAGACTAATCAACAAGAGCTGGAAGATGAAGAACGGCAACAATGAGATCATCAGTCAAACCCAGCCGGTCTACAAGGCTGAGACTCCAATGGTGTCTTTCTTCAGGTTTGCCTCAGTGTCTTCATCTAAATCTCAGCTGATGAACAGCCTCATCAATGAGAAACCCAACACGTTCTTCCACAGGAACTGCTCAGGCAGCAGCAGAACCAGATTACTGATGGATGGAGTGGTGGAGATCGCCTGGTATTGTCCTTCTGGGAAAAAGACAGACTCATTTGATGACTGTGTTGCTTTCTGTAATCTTCACGGTGATGCAGGAGACAATGAGAAACAATATAAGATTCTGACCAGTATGGCTTCAGTAAATGTCCTCTTCTTACCAGATTTTGGACAGAAAAACCACTACAAGGGTTTAGTGAGATCACTCTTTAAATCTCCTCAGCCTCTCATTTGTTTACTCACTGACAATATCTGTGATAAAACTGAACTGGGGAATGGGAAATGTATAATTGGTCTTTTGGACAAAAACCAAGCTGATTTATCTGAGCAAATAAGAGAGACTGTCAAAGAGAGCTTGACCAAGAAAAAAAAGACCTTCAAGCTTGAAGATGTGTCCAAACACACAGGGATCAGAGTAGATGAGAAGGATCCAGAGTGCCAGAGAGGAAAAGAGGCAGCAGTTCAGATCATGGGTTTACTGAAGGGAAAAGATCCACCAACAGTGAAAGAAACAATCCTGCCCTGTCAGGGGAAACTGTGGCATGACTGGTGTAAAATGAACAAAAAGCTGCGTCATTTAGAAGGAGAAAATCTAGAAGAAGATAAAAGTTTCAAACTGAAGAACATGAGAGAAATAAGAGGAAAGCAAGTGGAACAAGGATTGAGTGAGTGTATGAGGAAATTTATTGAAACAATGACATCACAGAAAGACAATGAAAAAAACTATTTCATCAGATGGATGATGAACCTGTTGAACGACTTCACTTCAGATGAGCTCTGCAAACTTCATAAGGAGTATGACAAGAAATGGCATGACGTCTTAGCATTGAAAAAGTTGCCTGACAAACTAGATCAACTGCAGACTGAACAAACAAACCTGGAAAACATATCAGAGCAAATTAATAGGACAAGTTTTGGCTTGGAGCACATCCTGAGAGAGTTTGGTCAGATCTATGAATCATGGTCATCTGTGAAGAAGAACAAGAAAGATGATCTGCACTTTGACTTCTGTTCTCTCCCGAGTCTTGCAGCAGAGATGATGATCTTAGGTTTTCCCATGGAGCTGATGGATGGAGATGCTGCTCATGTTCCTCTCACCTGGATCACTGCTGTTCTAGATCAACTTGTCAAAAAACTAGGAAACCAGAAATTGTTTGTGCTTTCAATTTTAGGGATTCAGAGCTCTGGGAAATCAACCATGCTCAATGCCATGTTTGGACTCCAGTTTGCGGTCAGTGCTGGAAGATGCACCAGAGGAGCTTTCATGCAGCTGCTCAAGGTTTCAGAAGAGATGAAAACAGAGCTGAAGTTTGACTACATTCTGGTTGTTGACACTGAGGGACTTCGTGCACCAGAACTGTCTGGAAGGTCAACAACACATCGTGACAATGAAATGGCCACATTTGTTGTTGGTCTTGGAAACATGACCCTGATCAATATATTTGGAGAAAACCCATCTGAGATGCAAGACATTCTTCAGATTGTTGTCCAGGCTTTCCTGCGGATGAAGACGGTCAGATTGAATCCAAGCTGCATGTTTGTGCATCAGAATGTCTCGGATATTACAGCTGGAGAGAAAAACATGGAGGGAAGGAGACAACTGCAGGACAAACTGGACAACATGACAGAACTTGCTGCTAAAGAAGAAGTCTGTGATGCAGAAGGTTTCAGTGATGTGATTGCGTTTGATGTCCAGAATGATGTGAAGTATTTTGCTCAGCTCTGGGAGGGCAGCCCACCCATGGCTCCACCAAACCCAAACTACTGCGAGAACATTTTAGAACTAAAGCAAACTATTCTATCACATGCTTCAAAATCAGACGGCATAATGCTGTCACACCTAAGAGACCGTGTTCAAGATCTCTGGGAGGCTTTACTTAATGAACAGTTTGTGTTCAGCTTCAAAAATTCCCTGGAAATCGCAACATACAAGAAACTGGAGACAGAATACAGCAAGTGGACCTGGAGTCTTCGGAGTGCTATGCTGGAAATTGAAAACAAGCTTCACAACAAAATAGAAAATAAAGTAATTCATTCTGTTGAGGAAACTGATCTTCAAGAACAACTACATGCAAAAAGTGAAGAAGTGAAAAAGACGATGTCTGAATTATTTGAGAAAGACAGAGATGCAGGTGTATTGAATCAGTGGAAAGCTTCATTTGAGATAAAAATCAAAGAGCTTCAAGAAAACATTGTCAGGGAATCTAAGAGAAAATTAAATGAGGTTCTTCAGCAGCGTGAACTGAAGAAAAAGATTGATGCTCAGAGAAGACATCATGAAAACACTCTCTTTGAGAAGAGCAAAGAACTTGCCTTACAATTTAAAGACCAAGCAACTGATGAAAATCACATGAAAGTAAAGTTTCATTCCTTTTGGGAACAACAGACAGCAGCAATCATCAGCGACACTCCTAAGGTCAAAGATATTGACATATTAAGAGATGTGAAGAAGCTCCTCATTCAGACTTATGAAAGTCTCCCTTCAGGCCATATGAAAGAGAGCAGTAAGTACAAAGGAATGTTCAGTTTGACAAGTTATTCAGAATATGTAAAGTTGAAGAAATCCAGTGGAATTATGGGACCTTTCAAAAATGTGTGCAAAGTAGTTCAAGAGAAGGCTGGTATTGCTTTATCTAAAGAGAATGAAGTTCAGATAAGAGCCTTGATCACTGACATCACTGACCAAACAGATAAAATGATTCAGTCATTTAACATTGCAAAGTTGGGCTACAACATCAGCTGCATTCAGCAACTCACAGATTACATAAAGGCAAGATTAACACAGCATGAAGATGGGCCAAAAGTGAAATATGTGTTCAAAAGAGAATTCTTTGTGGATCTGGTACTTTGCATATGCCATAAAGCAAAAAATACATTCACAGATCAATACAAAATCTTCAGGGAAGCCAATGATCCTGTTCTCTATTTTGAGAGGAAGAGTGACGAGTATTACATAATTTTCCAGAAATACTGTCAAGGAGCATCATCAACTGCTATTTTTGGTGAATTTGTTTGTAATAAACTTAAAGAGCCCATTCAAAAAAATGTCTACAAAACAACTGCAAGAGATTTAGCAAATGAAATGACAACAAACTGTGAATCTCTAAATGGGAACCGATCAAACCTGGAGAAACACATCCTGAGGACACTGGCAGAAAAGGATTTCAAATCATACATGACCTACATTAACCATCCCAAGAAACACTTTAAGAATTTCATCAGACATGAAGTCAGTCAGTACATCACTGAAAGATTTGAAGATAGTGTTCGACCCAAGATGGAAAACAGCATTAAACTGCTGCAGCAGAAAATCACAGATGCGGCACTTGAATCTGCCAAACAGTCAAATGCTTATTTGTGGTTACATCATTTCACACAACAGCTCTCTGATGTGCTGATATTCTCGGTAAATGACCTCACTGGAGTGAATCAGGATGATGTTGAAGTCAGCTTCCTAGAAGATGTGATGAAGAGAGAACTTCCTTCTATAATATCTGACATAATCAGTAAATTCAGCACAGAAACTTTTCCAGTGACGCTGGATCTCAAAGACAAACCAGATGAGATTCTGATTGATCACTTCTGTGATTGCTGTTGGGTTCAGTGTCCTTTCTGTGCAGCCATCTGCACAAACACAATAGACAACCATCCTGGAGATCACAGTGTGCCTTTCCATCGTAATATTGGATTGAATGGATGGAGCTACAGAGGGACCACAAACCTAGCTATCAGCATCTGCACATCAGCAGTAGCCAGTGATCGATCTTTTTATCCAAATAGTTCAGATGATGTCAAAGTTCCCTGGAAGGAATACAGAAAAGGAGGTCCCGAATATGCTTCATGGAGCATCACCCCAGATCTCTCCGAGCTGCCGTACTGGAAGTGGTTTGTGTGCAGATACCAAACAGATCTGGAAAATCACTATGACAAAACTTTTCAGAGAAGAGGTAAAATTCCAGATGAATGGAGAAAATACTCTAAAGAGGAAGCTATTAAGAGTCTGAATAAATACATTTAGTAAACCACTTGGTGGTGAGCCTGGAGGAATATATTCAAACCAATTAAAAGGAACTCTGACAAGAAACATAAGTATGTCTGCACCAAAAACTAAAAACTGTTGTAAGAAATGACATTTGCCTGGTTAAACTAAGAAATGCTACTTGATTATATTTAACCAGATCAAATTAATGCTCTATGTTTGACATAATATGTTATATAAAGAAATGTTTAAATGCTGTTTGCTTGATTTGGAAGGTACCTGCAAGACTTGCTTTGTTTATAGAATATAAATAAATGGGTAAAAGTTATGATGCACAATATAAAACAAATTAGTTATAAATAGTGCAAAATTAACAGAATCTCCAATACTGCTGGTTTAGGTGATTTAGCTTTTTGTTTAGCTGATGTTGTGTAGTATTTTTTTTCCCTTTAATTTTACAATAACTGTTTATCATTGTAACCATTGAAAAATATTAAATATAGCCTAATCTGCATCCACATTAAACAGCGTACATCTGTCCACTGAAAAGATATTGCATGCTTTAATAAAATATATAATAAAGCTGAATCAAGTGATGACTTTTTCTAGCATGCATTGTTTGTAACATAGTTGAGAATCATCTTTATACAAAGTTTGGTAAAAAAACAAAAAAACAATATATATATATATGTATATACAGTATATATCCTGAAAACTAAAAATGTATTGGTGATTTAAAAAAATTTTTTTTTATAAAAAAATAAAAAAAAGTGTCCCGATGACTTCTACCAAGGACATGGCAAGACTTATGAATGAAATATCTTTTTTTAATTTTTTTTTAATTTTTTTTATTAAATGCTCTAAACAATGTAATGACATGAAAAAAGTACTATTTTTTTTCCTAAAATTGTTTTCCGTGTCTCAGGAGGATAAATGTAAATATGACTCTCTTTTGATTAAATATATGTTGCTGCGTGTCAGGCTAATCAGCCACACTGTTAACTTTATTTTTTTAATGCTACCGTTTTTGCAAGATATTCAGTGAATCACCACAAGATGGCAGTGTTTAACCAATCTTATGCTCTCAAAAATCTGTCCGACATAATGATCTGCTTTTAGTCACATTTAGAAGTCATTATATTTTGAATAAAGCAATATCTGGTTTTCATTATTTGTTGAATATCATTAAATGAAAGCTTAAGTTTTTTTTTTTTTTTTTTTTTTAAAAGAAGATAAAAAAAGACGGATTCATTGTGAGAATATATCTCCTGAATGTTTTTGACAACTATTTGTTTAGCACAGTGTTAGCCTAATTGTTTTATAGGTGCCGTAGAATGCATTGATACAATATTTTTAATTGTTCTCTGATATCTACAAAGGTATGTGGCTTAGGTAAGGGCGGTTTTACATGTCCATTTACAACCCTAGGATTTTGAAATGGTCTGTTATTACCTTATTTGGAAAGGTCATGAATAATAATGTTGAGGTCTGCTCTGATTGGCTGTTTCCAGTGTTGGGCAGTAACTAGTTACTGTAACTTAGTTACTGTAATAATATAATTTTTTGCAGTAACTAGTAAGGATTTCAGTAATAATATTACAGTTACCATTCATAAAACAGCTTAGTTACTTAGTTACTTTTGATGCCTCAACCCCGCTGATTTAAAATCTAACAATCAAATAATTCCTAGATTTATTTTCATAATTTTCACGACTCGCACATGCATGTGCAGTGCAGCAGGCAAGCTTGGAATATGGAAAAGCTTACATTCAGCAGATAGAAATATTACATTATATTGATTTTGTCAGGAAAGAAGATGATCTGAACACTGTTGTGTAAGTTGTGGCTGTACTTTACTCTGGCATTACATCCCTCTGATCAGCATGTGCTACATTATATTACTATAATTACTATAATCTTTTTGGAAAATTAAACAGTTTCTTACAAACTTATGTAATTTCATAAAATACATAATGAAATATAATCGTATATGGGAAACAGAGAAATTACAATTAGCTTCAAGCTACACATGACAATTAATGAGATTAATACACTTCTACTTGAATGTCATCAATCACTATTGAGTGTTTGTAATAACTTCTGACTGTGATCCAATGTGGATTTTGGTCAAATGATGAGGCAGAAATATGTTATTAGTAACATTCTAGAAGAATTTGATGTGAAAGATACACAGTTACAACTTCTGTGGGGCGTGAAGAAAAAGTAATGTAACTAGTAGTGTAACCAGGGCCGTAGCTAGAGGATTGGGGGCCCCCTTAAAAAATATTGATGTGGGCCCCCCCACACACACATATTATATACTGTACAATATACAAGCATGGAACCAAATTGCATGTTTTTTTTGTGGTTTTCATAATATCTCAGTTATACAACTAATAAAATATTAGAATTATTCACAGAACATGGGCCTATATAGTATAATTCCTATATAGCTTTTTGTTTAGCTGATGTTGTGTAGTATTTTTTTTCCCTTTAATTTTACAATAACTGTTTATCATTGTAACCATTAAAAAATATTAAATATAGCCTAATCTGCATCCACATTAAACAGCGTACATCTGTCCACTGAAAAGATATTGCATGCTTTAATAAAAGATATAATAAAGTTGAATCAAGTGATGACTTTTTCTAGCATGCATTGTTTGTAACATAGTTGAGAATCATCTTTATACAAAGTTTGGTAAAAAAAAAAAAAATATATATATATATATATATATATATATATATATGTATTATATATATATAATGATAAATACTGACCAATAATTAATTCTATTTTTTTAGTAAAACAAACAAATTGTAATTTTTTTTTTTTCATATGCCATAGCTATGCATGACTACACACTAGACAAATGCAGCCAAGGTGAATACATCTCAATTTTCAGTCAAGTCAAGTCAAGTCACCTTTATTTATATAGCGCTTTTAACAATACAGATTGTGTCAAAGCACTTAACAGTATCAAGTTGGAGGATAGAGTGTCAGTAATGTATAATAATAAGATTAAACACTCAATTTTCAGTTAAGGGCATTTCATTATTGAATTCGGAGATGTCATTGTCTAGCTAAGTTTAGTTTAAATAGTGTCTGTGAAATCAAATTTACTATAATCGCTAGAAATTAAGTGTCCCCAACTGAGCAAGCCAGAGGCGACAGCGGCAAGGAACCAAAACTCCCTCTGAGACAGAATGGAGAAAAAAACCTTGGGAGAAACCAGGCTCAGTCGGGGGACCAGTTCTCCTCTGGCCAGACGAAACCTGCAGTTCAATTTCAACCCCAGCCATGTCAGATTGTGTAAAGGGCTTATCTTATTCCCGTGGTCTTGTCCCGATGCGGCATTTTAATTTATAATTTAATGTATTTGTTATATTTGTGTTTTATTCATTATTTGAAGTTTTTCATTTATATGATTTATTAATTTGCTATAATTGTAATGTATAGTTTAATGCATTTATTGTTTCTGTCTATTTTTATAATATATATTTGTTTGTTTATCATCATTTTAATTTATAGTTTAAGTCATTTAATATATTTCTGTTGTATATATATATATATATATTTTATATTATACTATTTGTTATTTTAAAATGTATTTATTCATTTTTCATATTTGTATATTGTTTCAAATAAAAAAATTAAAATTAATTAAAATTTTAAATGTATAGATTGTCAAAAACAGAGCACGGAGAAACAGGTAAGTAGCAAAACAGTGGATTTATTGACAGGTTGCAATAGGCCTTTTTCACAGTCCGCGTTCGAAAACCGGAAACTAAGGCCTATGCGTGAGGTGAGAGGAGCAGGTGAGTGATTTGTATTGTAATCCAATCCTAGTGACACGGCAGGAAACTGATCAGAGTCTCTTTCACAGGATTCGTGGAGCAAGGAGGCACAGGAGAACAGGACACACACTGGAGGATCTCTGGAGGGGTGCTGGGAGACAATAAGGTAAGTTAATCACAGGTAAGACAAAAAGGAGTCAGGGTAGTGAACCGTAGACCGGACGATGAGTGTCAGAGAGCGTGTGGTACTTATGGGGAGTGCTGATGAGGGGTTGCAGGTGCGGGTGATTAGAACTCCGGTTATTGTGATATTGTGATTGCTGATGATGGCGGTGACTGTGATTGTGACTCTCTGACATAAATGTATTATATTTCTATTTTTATATTGTTGCAATTTCTAACAATAATAGTATTATGTAGTTAGGTATTTTATTATATTTTTAGTTATTTTGTTTTATTTTTATTTTTATTGTATTTTAAGTCAAGGTCTTCATCGGGGATATGTCTCTGGGGCTCATCAAGGTGTCCTGGGGCCGGATTCACGAAAATCTTCATAAGAAATAAGTTAAGAAATTTCTTAAGATAAAATATACGAAGTTCGTAAGAATGTTCTTAAGTGCAATTCTTGAAAAATTCTTAATAAGTTCTCAAATATATTCTTAAGAAGAATGTTTGGGAATACAAAATAGTCTTTACTTTTATCTTAAGTTAAAAAATAAGAAGAAAATGGCAGTTAAGAAGAAATTTCTTCTTAAGAATGTTTTGTGAATCCGGCCCCTGGAGGGCAAAACATCCATAGAATTGCAGCACAAGCGTGTCAATTTTTCATCTGTTTCCCAGCCGCAAATATTTAGATCACCTCTCAAAAGAATAAAACAAATGTATTTCTGAACAAAATGCGAGTTTTGGCCATTTGCAATCCATATTAAGCACCCGCGGCAATATTTCAATCATAAACAGTGCGACAAACGTTGTAAAAACACTTAAAAGTGCCTTAATATATTTAAAACAGTAATATTAAAAGATTAAATTCAGTAATCACCACATTAATGATGCATAGTTTACACAGGCAAGCAGATGAGGCCGGAATATGAACGCAGTGAACGATTCAGTGTTTTCCTTCTAATGGTTTTCTATGGGAAGCCAATTAATGTGAAACTTTGCATATTCTGGCTTCATCTTCTTGCCTGTACAAAATATACATCATCAATAAGGTGTCCACTGAATCTCGCCTTTTAATATATGCGTTTTACTACATTATTACTTGATGCAAACTGCATTTAAATAGCTGGCGGTCAGTGGAGCAAAGCTTCATTTTGCCCGCCAGGGGGGCGTTCCTATAAGAGTGTGACGTCACGTGAAAACTATCAATAAAAGAAACATACACTGTATGAGAGTGTTTACGTCTCGTTCCTGACCACATTACTGTCTTTACTGGATGTTTTTAGAGAATATTTGCATTTCTTCACATGCGATTGGATTAGTTACTCATATGCTGGACTGTCGTGATTTGCCTAGTGCAGGACGCGCATCAGAGGGGATTTAGAAGTGGGTATACGGAATGCCGACTGATAAAGAAGTGGGTATACGCCGTATACCTGCGTATACCCTCCACTACACCACTGGTTGTAATGCTTTATTGGGTGGTTGTTCTGCACGCTTGATCAACAAACTACAGTTAGTCCAAAATGCAGCAGCTAGAGTCCTTACTAGAACCAGGAAGTATGAGCACATTAGCCCGGTTCTGTCAACACTGCACTGGCTCCCTACTAAACATCGTATAGATTTTAAAATCTTGTTAGTGACTTATAAAGCCCTGAATGGTTTAGCTCCTCAGTACTTGAGCGAGCTCCTATCACACTATAATAATCATCCACGTCCGCTGCGTTCTCAAAACTCTGGCCATTTGATAATACCTAGAATATCAAAATCAACTGCGGGCGGCAGATCTTTTTCCTATTTAGCTCCCAAACTCTGGAACAATCTACCAAACACTGTTCGGGAGGCAGACACACTCTGTCAGTTTAAATCTAGATTAAAGACCCATCTCTTTAACCTGGCGTACACATAACACACTAATACACTTCTATTATTCAAATCCGTTAAAGGATTGTTAGGCTGCATTAATTAGATCAACCGGAACCGGGAACACTTCCCATAACACATGATGCACTTGTTACATCGTAAGAAGAATGGCATCTACGCTAATATTTGTCTGTTTCTTTCTTATTCTGTTTCTCAGTCCGTATCCAGGGGCCGGATTCACGAAACATTCTTAAGAAGAAATTTCTTCTTAACTGCCATTTTCTTCTTGTTTTTTAACTTAAGAAAAAAGCTAAGAATATTTTGTATTCCCAAACATTCTTCTTAAGAATATTCTTATATTTTTTCTTAAGACAAAAATTAAGAAGAATTCAAATTCTTGAAAAGAATCTTCTTAAAAATCATCCTAAATAACTTCTTAAATTTAGGACAGCCCCAGCCTTGTCTTAAATCCAAAACAGTAAGAATTATTTAATGAATTTATTGGGTTATTTCAAATTAATTGTTATATTTAAGCATTACTACAACATTAGCTACATATAGCCTAATTCATAGTAGGACTATTAATAGGGATGTGCGCGAGTTTTCTGAAGTGACAGCAATGACTGATAATGTAAACAATGATCGGTTATGATTAGCCTATGCGTGACGCTACTTTGTGCTGACTTCAAAACTCAGTAGCTACTCTACAAAAACGAGTCAGATAGGGAGCTTTAAAATACAACATAATCTTTGGCAGTATACAGCGCATATGAATGTGCCGACACACAGGACGTGTTAGCTGTAGCAGTGCGGACATACATACCGGAAGCGTTCACTCGGATGAGAGCGCAATATTACTGCAGAAAAATGAATGAAACAGATCGCTGCAGCTTGAGACAGGCTGTTCAAAAACACGCCGCATTAAAAACGTAAAGCTGAGCCCCAGTCAAAGTCGCGACAAAAAAGAGTGTGCGTGCTTACTATGATTATTAGGGTAATCTGAAGGAAGCGCAATAAGACAATAAAGTGCGAGTTTATCAGTGCTTCGCTCAGATAAAGACTGTCATTTTCTTCTTAAGAAAAAAATTAAGATGTTCTTAAGAATATATTTGAGAACGTGTTAAGAATTTTTCAAGAATTGCACTTAAGAACATTCTTACGAACTTCGTATAATTTATCGTAAGAAATGTCTTAACTTATTTCTTAAGAAGGCTTTCGTGAATCCGGCCCAAACATTCTTAAGAAGAAATTTCTTCTTAACTGCCACTTTCTTCTTATTTTTTAACTTAAGATAAAAGTTACGACTATTTTGTATTCCCAAACATTCTTCTTAAGAATATATTTGAGAACTATTAGAGATTTTCGTGAATCCGGCCCCTGACTCAAGATGAACAAGATGGCGCTGCTACGTTCGGCTGCCGTCCGGGCCGCTCCGCTAAGACTATGCTTTTATTTACTTTTTTACTTACTTTTGATTTCTATTTTTACACACATAACGTCGGCACTGATCACCTATGACAAAAGTGCACTCTTGGACATCGGAAACCGCCTCACTAACCTGGTTCAGGACACTTTATCACCGAATCCATCGTGGCCTCTTGAGATTCTTCGGAACGCGGAGAACAAAGGACACAGGAGACGGAACAAAAAACACCGTGGAAAAAGCGCTGGGATTCGGAACAGATTGAGGAAAAGGGCTCACAGTCCTCCTTTACCGAGCCTTTTGCTCGCTAATGTCCAATCCTTGGATAATAAGATGGACGATCTTAGAGCCAGGATTAGTTTCCAACGGGACATAAGGGACTGTAACATCATCTGTTTGACTGAAACATGGCTCACGCCCTCGGTTCCGGACACTGCTGTAACGCCGTCTGACAACTTCTCTGTTTTACGGATGGACAGAACAGCGGAGGCTGGTAAATCCAAGGGTGGTGGTGTGTGTTTCATGACTAACAAGAAATGGTGTGACCCCAGGAATATCTCCTCTCTGTCGCGATCCTGCTCGCCTCATCTGGAACATCTATCCATTATTTGCCGCCCATTCTATTTACCCCGCGAGTTCTCCGCGGTCATCGCTACTGCCGTTTACATCCCTCCACAGGCAGACACGAGCTTGGCTTTGTCTAAACTTCACGATGTGATCAGCGGCTACATTAACCAACATCCTGACGCTGCCTTTATCATCGCAGGGGATTTTAACAAAGCCAACCTCAGGCAGGTCATGCCGAACTTTCACCAGCATGTATCCTGTCCAACCAGAGGACCGAATACACTGGATCACTGCTACTCTCAGTTTAAGAACGCCTACAAGGCCCGCTCTCTACCTGCTTTTGGTAAGTCTGACCACGCCGCCATCTTCCTCACACCGGAATACAAACAAAGGCTCGCACAGGAACCCCCGGTGAAGAGGGAAGTGACGCGTTGGTCCTCCCACTCTGAAGCTATGCTGCAGTCGGCTCTTGATGACGTCGACTGGGACATGTTCAGGGCGAGCTCATCTGACGTCAGCGAGTTCACGGAGGTAGCAGTGAGCTTTGTAAACACACTTACCGAACAAGCTACAGAAACAATAACTGTAAGGACTTTCCCCAATCAGAAACCGTGGATGGACAGATCAATCCGTGAAGCGGTTAACAAACGCACTGCCGCATACAACGAGGCTCTTTTGTCTGGGAATATGCGCGAATATAAAGCTTCGTGTTATGCTCTCAGACGAGCTGTAAGTGCCGCCAAACATCGCTACAAAGAGAGAATTGAGTCTCATTTCCAGCTCAATGACTCGCGACGCATGTGGCAGGGACTAAGGACCATCTGTGCCTTTGGAAGCAAATCCTCCGCGCAGGTGAGAGCAGATCCGTCGCTGGCCGAAGAATTAAACACCTTCTACGGCCGCTTTGAAAGCAACGGAGGCATCGCGGCTCTGCCGAGCAGCGCGTCAGGAAGCAGCAGGCAGAGAAGCGAGAATCATGTGATCACCGTGACGGAGGACGAGGTTCGGAGGGCACTAAAGAGAGTGAACATCAGGAAAGCGGCTGGACCTGACGGGATCACAGGCCGGGTTCTGAGATCATGCGCTGATCAGCTTGCTGGTTTGTTCACTTCTATCTTCAATGAGTCCCTTGCTACCTCTGTAGTTCCCACCTCCTTTAAAAAATCCATCATCATCCCTGTGCCTAAGAACAGTAAACCCTCTTGCCTGAATGACTATCGTCCAGTGGCCCTCACATCTATAGTCATGAAGGTTTTTGAGAGACTTGTTAAGAGCCACATTAGCTCCTCCATCCCTGTTACTTTGGACCCTCTTCAGTTTGCCTATCGCTCCAATAGATCAACTGATGATGCCATCTCACACATACTCCACTCCTCCCTCACACACATTGACAGCAGCAATGGGAACTATGCAAGACTGCTATTCATAGACTATAGCTCAGCTTTTAACACCATAGTCCCCACCAAGCTGACTAATAAACTCACAGGCCTTGGCCTAAACACCTCACTCTGCGACTGGATCCAAGACTTCCTCACCGGCAGACCTCAAGTGGTGAAGGTAGGCCAGTTCACCTCAAACTCCATCACCCTGAACGTAGGAGCCCCGCAGGGCTGCGTTCTGAGTCCCCTGCTATACTCTCTCTACACACATGACTGTGTGTCCCCTCATAGATCCACATCTATTATCAAATTTGCTGATGATACTGTGGTTCTGGGCCTCATTTCCAACAATGATGAGACCGCATACTTGGATGAGGTGGAGAGACTAACATCATGGTGCCAGGACAACTGTCTCTCTCTGAACGTGAGCAAAACCAAAGAGCTGATTGTGGACTTCAGAAAGAGACACCTGCTGCCCTACACTCCTCTTATGATCAGTGGGACCCCTGTGGAGAGAGTAAGCAGCTTCAAGTACCTCGGCGTAAACATCTCCGAGGACCTGACTTGGACTACACACATCCAAACACAGGTCAAGAAAGCCAGGCAAAGACTGTACCATCTGCGACAGCTGAGAAAATTCAGGGTCTCACCAACAATCCTGAAAACTTTCTATGCAGGGACCATAGAAAGTGTTTTGTCTCAGTGCATCTCAGTGTGGTATGGAAACAGCTCCAGTCAAGACTGCAAAGCCTTGCAGAGAGTTGTGCGCTTAGCTGAGCGTATCTCAGGGTCGGCTCTCCCCTCTCTGCAGGACATCTACATCAAACGATGCAGAGGCAGAGCTGACAAAATCATCAAAGATTCAAATCACCCTGGAAACTGTCTTTTCACTAGGCTGCCATCTGGTAAGCGCTTCCGCTGCCTGATGGCAAAAACAGAGAGACTCAGGAGGAGTTTCTTCCCCACGGCCATCAGGCTCCTGAACTCAAAGTCAGCCTCTTAAAAACATCATCTGACTTACTTCAATCACTAATCACACACTCATTATTAATCTCTACCTCATAACTACCTCATAACTGTCAGTGTCATTTGCTCATTTGCACACTTGCACACAACACGTTCTGTATCTTGTAAATCGTATCTTATTTTTATATTTATTTTATTTTTTGTGATTGGCTGCTTCATGTCAACCATGTATAACCTGTTGCACATTCCTCTCTGTACAGTCATGCTCATATTAATATTTAATTCTACAGCTTACTGTCATGCACATTCTTTTACATTTTATATTTTATTCTTTATATCTTATTTTTCATTCATCTTATCTTATGTTTACTTCCCTTGTGTTGTTTTTTCAATATTTGCACTGTCCATGGAGCGGACCCGACTCTCATTTCACTGCTGGTTATACAGTCTCTGTATAGTCGTGTATGTGACAAATAAAACTTGAAACTTGAAACTTGACTCGTAAGTTAGTACTTCTATGAGGCCGATTTTCTGCGCGAGAGCGCCATCCGGCTTCGAGTAGCCAATTGATAGTTTTCAGTCACGTGACCGGCTCGAAGACCAGGGGCCGGATTCACGAAAATCTTCTTAAGAAATAAGTTAAGAAATTTCTTAAGATAAAATATACGAAGTTCGTAAGAATGTTCTTAAGTGCAATTCTTGAAAAATTCTTAAGTTCTCAAATATATTATTAAGAAGAATGTTTGGGAATACAAAATAGTCTTAACTTTTATCTTAAGTTAAAAAATAAGAAGAAAGTGGCAGTTAAGAAGAAATTTCTTCTTAAGAATGTTTTGTGAATCCGGCCCCAGGACGTGCAAGAAAAGCTAGCTAAACTGAATAAAAAAAGAATAGTGAAGACAGTAAACACATGATTGTGACAATATATGGTTTATGTGTGTTTTTCAAGTCATCTCCAGGTAATAAAAAAGCATATGATTCTGAATAATGCAGTGCTAATTGATAGCATTTATTACACTTGGCAATAGATAGGCTACTAGGCTATAAAATATATATTCTGCCTTATTCTGTGATAAAAATGGGGAAAAAATGTAGTAGCCTATATAGGCTAAACAAATCATAAAATTGTCATTAGGAAAATACAGGAAAAATATGATAAATTATTGGTTATTGTTGCAGTGTATTTGATTTCTCAGCCAATTAAAAGTACGAGGTAATAATTAATAAATAGTAATAAAACCTGTCAATTAGACAAAAAAGTTATTATATTTGACATTTCTGTCCCCCTCACTTCTGAACTGATTGAGAATCACAATGTTTTGTTTGTTTCAAATATAGATCACAATTCTCCCACAATTCTGAACAGAAAACTAAACAAAATAGCATGTAGTTTACTAGAGGTTCTGACAAAATGTCTGTTGCTGCAGTCTATTTATATGCATTTATTTATTCATTTTAATTATTTATTGCAAAATCTGCACCTCTTCTGCGGATAATATTATTTTCATAATGATCCTTACTCAAGCAGCATAAGTTAAGTGACAGTGTGCAAATATTACAATAGTGAACTAAATATGCAAGACTAGTTTACATGTCACTGTTTGACACAGGTCGTTCATCCTTTGCTGGACCTTTTAAAAAAAAAATTGGGGGCATAAATTAAGAGTATACCCACTTCTCCGGGCACCACTACACCACTGATTACAATAGTCTAACCTTGAGGTCATAAACAGTGATGGGAATAACGGCGTTATAAATAAACGGCGTTACTAACGGCGTTATTGTTTTCAGTAACGAGTAATCAAACAAATTACTGTTTCCCCCGTTACAACGCCGTTACCGTTACTGACAATAAAATGTGGCGTTACTATAATTTATTATAATATTATTAGAATTTTATTTTTCAGTTCATCTGAATGGATGCGCAGTGTAGCTGTATTTGACGTACCTTTATGGCAAGCCAAAAGGGTCAGATTTACGCTATAGATACATCGCGTTTACATACAAACGCCGTAAAAAACGCGCGAAAATACGTCAATGACGCCGTATATGATGGCGTTTTAGTGTGCATGAAAAGCCCCGCCTTTTACGCCGTTCATATTGCCATATGATGGCGTAAAAAAGCTGTTTTGGTTGCACAGAGCGCATTTAGGCTTGAGCCACACCCGCTGATTTCCACAGCCAGTAATATTGAACTGTTCTCACCCAATCAATGATGAACAGAACCAGACCAGACCAATTCACCAGGGATCCTTTATAGAGGAAGAAGTGCCTGTGAACTGATAGGAAATATTTATGTACAAAGTAACTTTATCTCTACTAACATTGAACATAGGCTGATTCCATGTCTTTATCATACTTTAATTGTTAATTACATGGACAGCATTTTAGCATACCAACCCCATCTGCTAAGCGATTGTCTGCGCTGCTGTCACCACAGTCCTGACATAAACGAGCATTTGCATGCTGCTGTTATAAAAATACACGGTTTTAAACGTATCTTAATATTTTTTATTGTAGCATCATATTTAGGATTAATCTCCAATCTGTCTATAATATGCTATCCAATAACTGCACTCAGACCCAGAGGATATGAGTCGTTTAAGATGATCAGATCAAACCAGTTATTTTTCAATAAGACTCTGGGCTTGGAATACTATTTCTTTTTGAATGACTCAAGTTTGATTTAACAACAAATCGAAATACGAACAAAACAAAATAAAGAGAAATGACAAACGGTTTTATTTTATTATTATTATTATAGTTAGTAGCTATATGTGTCCCGTATTTCTGTCGACTGAACCAGCCATGCCATTAAGAATTTATCAGTCTTTTGCAGCCAAAGTCAATTTCTGCATATAAATAAAATCATGCTATATGCATTACGCACCTTCATCATGAGATCTGGGGGCTGTTTCATAAAACAAGTATGCCCAGCCATATGCCAAACAAGCCAGGCTTATTTCAGTTATTCTGATTTATTTTGAACCAAATCAACTGACAATACGTCAGACTAACTGAAATAAACCTGGCTAATTTGGTAAACTAGTTTTATGAAACAGGCCCTGGGTTAGCCTACAACAATTAATTAGGCTATTTTACAAATGGGAATACAACGAATTCATGACAATGTTTTACATTCAAGCTATACCCGTAAAAAAAAGCTGTTTTTAAAGCGTTTGCTGCATGGATTAAAAAAATAGGCTAGGCCTAATTCACATATCAGACTAAATTGCGTTGCAGCAAATCCTTTAAATTTTAATGTATTCAGAACAGAGCAACATAAAAATCAGAAAATATAAGCAGCTATACAATTATAGGACAAAGTTTATAGCCTATCCCATTATAAGGCTCAGTAATTATTTGTTTTATTTTTTAAATGTATATAATTATAAAATAAAACGCAAATTATAATCGGGCCTGTTTTAGGCTTTTCTTTATTTTTATATTTTAGAGATCCATCAATTATGGTGAAGAAAAAAATTACTCGCCATCTCCTCATTGGACGTGCATGCCTTTAGAGAGAAATGCATCTTTACTGATTACATAATGAAAGAGTTTCTATTTTCGATTTGAGTTTTAAAGTAGTATAAAGCTTTCTGTAGATATATATTATTATCATTTCTGTGAGGCAATTCGCTGAGTTTCAGTTCATCACTGTGAAGCTCCTAGACCGAGACGGCAGAAAGTGCATCCTCTGTTTTCCTATTTATTTTATAAAACAACGTTTTTATATTGTTGATATAGACGTTTTTATATTGTTGATATTGTGAGTGCATATAGCATATAGCGTGGGCTATTTTGAGTTGTTTCCACTGTTAGAAAAAAATGCAAGTGATTGCATGGCGCCTCCATGTCCTGCAAAGCGTGCTTCAGCTGCCTTCCACTCTCCACACAAACGATTGGATATGCGTCTAACAGCATGCATTTAGGTTAAACATTTAAACTAACATATGCTTGAACTGTTTTATATTTGTATATTTTATTTTAGGCAAGTCTTGATGATTTGAGAAGGCTAAATTAATCAAACATAATATGATCAACTGTCTGCCGCTGGCCGCTTGATCGTTACTTAAAAAAACAACAACTTACATTTAACGAACAAAAAATGCTCCAAACGTTTTTCTAAATTAACTTTATAAAAAAAGGAAACGAAATATAGGCTAATAACTTTTCCATTACATACAAAACTGAACTATTTTAATAGCTGAAACAGTAGCCTAGTATAAGCTGTTTTGGGAGAAGGGGAAAAAAAGACGGGCTCCAGTCAGACTCCGGCCGAGAATTCTGATAAGATGTCGGACAAGGACCGGGCTAGGGCCTATAGCCTATTCGAGGCCCGTGCAGGGCTCTAGTCCACTTCATCCAACGCTGCTTTGTTTTCTGTTGTTTTCATCTGAGCATGCTCTTTACCATTTTACTGAGTTTAAAACATGACACATTCGTTCTGCTCTCACTAATCTTTTGGTCCTCCAAAAAAAAAAAAAAAAAAAAAAAAAAACTCTGTGCCCTCGGAAGAAATCCTGCAGGCGCCCCTGCATTTTATAATGATTATTATTATTATTAATAATAATAACAATAATAAAAAATTAAACCGTTTGTCATTTCTCTTTATTTCTTTTTAAGTAACTATCAAAAATGTTCGTATTTCGATTTGGTGTTAAATCTCAAACTAAAATCATTCAAATAAAGAAATATTCCAAGGCCCGTTTATTCAAAATAACTGCTTTGGTCTGATCTGATCTTAAACTAGACAGATTGGAGATTAATACTAATAAACATGCCGCTACAATAAAAACCGTCACATTAAAATACATTTAAAACAGTGCATTTCTATGATGCAGTAACTTCAGCAGCGTGCAGATGCTTGTTTATGTGAGGACTGTGGTGACAGCAGCGCGGACATCCGCTTACCTCGCTTAATGTAACCATGGCCTAAATCATTGGTGAAGCAATGCGTCACCGTAATAATTGATTTTCAATCCTTTTTTTTTTGTCAGACGACACCCTTTGGCCTAAATTATTTACTTGAAGGACCCCCTGGGATTTTAAGTAAATATTTCAGTAATTTAAAATGTGCTGGAATTAAAACGATTACTCATACACACACTGAAATCATTTCACCAAGTTTTATGTCGAAAACCAACGATTTTAAACAAATAGAAAATATTGGTTCATCTGGTCTTGCTCAAAGTCTCAAGTATAGACAAACACAATGTGCTTAAGTAAACAAACAATTTTAATCTTTCATGTCTTAATCACTGTGCTGCAAAAAAAAGAAGTAAACTCAGTGTTGCCATTACCTGGAAAACTTATTTTGTTTCCTGTTGAGTTTCATGAGTCTGTTGTTTGTTCCTTCATATTCTGCGCATTTGAACACTTTACAACATCTTAAAAACATACAGTCACTGCTTTAATGTGCTCAAATATGGAGGATTTTTCTGAAGAAGTTAGCAGTTTAACTTTCCAGAACAAACACTCATGAAACTCATCACAAAACAGAGTAGTTGTGGGTTTTCCAGGGAACAGCAACAAGGTAGTCACTTGAGTTTACATGCATTTTCAGCAGCACAGTGAATGTTTTTAGACAAAGATTATAATTGTTTGTGTTTTATGCTTAAGCACATTGTGTCTGGCTATACCTGTGACTTTGAAGACAAGATGATGTTTTGTGAACAGTAAATGCAGACCAACCAAATTCCAAAGGGTTTACATTCTTTTACTTTTATTATTATTATTTTTTTGCAAACAACCTGAATCTTTACATTTTTTAAAACAGCTCTGTTAAACAATTTGCTGCAAGATTTAAGTGCATTTCATGGCCAAAGAATAAATAAGTCTTAACACACTTGTATGGGAACTAGGAGCTTTTTATTTTAATGTCAAAAGTTTACATTTGCAATGACACTCGTGAACAAATCAAAATGACAGTATCTTACAATATTTACATCATAATACAATGGCAATCAAAAGAGTTCAATAGTTATAAGTGACAAATTATTGAGGTCCGAACATATGGGGGTGGGAACATTTGACTAAAAGGTTTTGTGGGTGATTTGGACAGTTGTTTTGGTATCATAAACATGAAGGGAAAAAAAAAAAGAATAAAAAAAACAGAAAAAACAAAACAGCATGTGATTGTACAATGCTCTCTTCCACACTCAACCATGACCGAGGTGTCCTTGAGCAAGGTACTGAACCCCAACTGCTCCCCAGGTCCTGCAGCAAAAATGGCTGCCCACTGCTCCGTGTGTGTGTTTTCACTACTGTGTGTGCACTTGGATGGGTTAAATGCAGAGCACAAACTCAGAGTATGGGGCGTCATACTTGGCCACACATCACTTCTTCATCTTCCGACATAGTTGTGTAAGAAATAAAAAGCTACATACTGCATCACTTATGCCTGGTTTCACAGACAGGGCTTAGACTAAGCCAGGATCAGGCCATAGTTAAATTAGCACATTTATGTAGCTTTTATTAACATAACATAAAATTAAAAAAACACTACTGGTGTGCATCTTGAGACAAAACAATGGCACTGACATAATTTAAGAACAGTCAGTGCCAGTTTCTTTCAGTTAAAACAGCTCAAACATGCATTTTAGTCTGGGACTAAGCTGAAACCTTGTCTGTGAAACCAGGGGTTAGTGTTAAAAGAACTGTTGCCAAATATATACAATACCAGCATTTACTTAAATCCAAACAGCGATTTTTTTAATATAATGGAACAAATAAAGAGCCCAGAGGTGCATTTCATTGTCTACGTCCAATATACCGTCACTCTCCAGGAAATGGAAGAGTTTGCAGTAAACATTAGTCAGTCCCTGCCACGTCACCCCAGAGCCTCTCAACTCTTTGGTTATGAGTGCTCGTGCCTCTGATGGCACTGCCTCTTCCAGATCCCCTGAAAATGTTCATAACACAGAAAGCATTGGTTTTCTCCTCCATGATCCATCCTAACCCTAGAAGGCACTCCACATCTGGCCACAGCATTTAAGAAGCAATGCATTACAATACTGCTGCTGTTTGTGAAGGCATGCTATTGATACCCTTGTGAATGACAATTCTCCATCTAAACCAAAACATAAACAAACGAGAGAAACATTAGACAAACAAAACAATTGTACAGTACTTGTTTTATGTGTCATGCTTATATATAGCAAAATATATTAATATTGTAGAATTTCACTACAATAAAAAAAAAAACTTTCTACTGTAATATTTTAAAGTGTTATTTATTGCTGTGATGCAAAGTTGAATTTTCAGCTTCATTACTACAGTCTTCAGTGTCACATGATCTGTCAGAAATAATTCTAATATGCTGCTCGGTTATTATTGGTATCTGCATAAATATTAAGTAGCACAACTGTTTTCAACATGGATAATAAAAAAAAGTTTCTTGAGTATGCAAATCAGCATATTAGAATGATTTTTGATGGATCACGTGACACTAAAGACTGGAGTAATGAAGATGAAAATAACATTGTAATACTATTTCACAATATTAATGTTTTTACAGTATCAAAAATGCAGCATTGGACTGCATAGAGACATCATTAAAAACAATAAAAATTCGTATTGTTCCAAACATTTGTACTGTACGTCTAAAAAAAAAAAAAAAAAAAAAAAACTATAATAAGCTACATAACGTGTATTATAAAAAAAACAATTATATATTAATAATTATAAATATATTGCTGCGTAAACTGTGTATATTTACCTCATCAATTTATGGTTGCCAATTTGCCATCAAGGTGCCGCAGGGTGTTCGGTCCAGCGACACTGTAGTCTTCTCTGTGGTCTTTGGGATACCCTAGGTTCAATTCGAACTAAACTCCTCTGCACTGTTTCTCTGGACCCAAACGCCATCTGCCAGTAACTGTGCCCTCACAGCCTCAGATCCAAGCTGGTCATTCCCCAGCCATGAAGTCAGCAACCATTTCATCCAGCGCAGCATCTCTTATGTCGGAATAGGACACGGAACCACTCAAATTGAACTCCCTGGAACAAACATAATGACTGTTAATTTTCAATATATAATTCATATTAATGCAGAAACAATACTTCCACTCAAATTGATTAATGATGCTGAAAATTCAACTTTTAAAATCACAGGAATAAATTATATTTAATATATTCCAGGGATAGGCAACGTCGCTCCTGGAGTGCTGATGTCCTGCAAAATTCAGCTCCAACCTAATCAAACACACCTGAACAAGCTAAGGTCTTCATGATCAGGCAGGTGAGGTTTTTTTCAGGGTTGGAGCTACTCCAGGACTGGCGTTGCCTATCCCTGATATATTTAAATATGTGTTATTTCAAGTTGTAATACTTCAGAATATTACTGGTTTTACAGCATTTTTACAGTATCAAATAGATGTAGCCTTGGTGAGAAGAAAAAAAACTTAATTAAAATTTTTTTAAAAGTACAGTTCACCCAAAAATAAAAATTCCATCATTATTTACTAACCCCCAGGTCATCCATAATGTATAAAAGTGGTTCCCAACCACATTCACAGAGCCCACACCCTTTTCAGGTTTTGGAGTCGCTCAGTGGGCTGAATCAGTTGTGTTTGATTAAAAGAGACATGCAAGATGTGCCGTGTTGGTTTGGCGGGGTGGGATCCAGAAACGTGGTTCAGCGCCACTGATGTAGATGTCCTTTTTAGCGGAACAGAAAATGTGATTTCAGAAGAAAACATTTTTCTCCATTTAATGCAAGTGAACAGGACTCAACTTTGATGTTCCAAAAGTCCTTGTTTAGGTTATATATATATATATATATATATATATATACACATACATATACATACATATACTTTTTATATATAAATGCCACCACATCACGTGTGACCCTCTCAGCTTGCATACATCACAGTCGTGAATTGTGAAGTAAACCATCTTGTGAATGGACATCAGAGCTTTTTGTTTTTAAATGGAAATCTTACTTGTGATTAAAACATGGATTTTGGACTGTCAAATGGTCTATATTGAGCCCTGTTCACTTGCATTAATAAAATCCTGGAATGTTTACCTCAAAAACAGGGGTTCTCAACTCTGGCCCTTGAGTGCCACACATTTTTACCTCAAACCTTGATCAAACTCACCTGCTTGTAACTTTCTAGTGATCCTAAAGATATTGATTAGCTTGTTCAGGTGTGTTTGATTAGGATTTTTAATGTTTCACTCACCTTGTTGTCCATGCTCTCTGTCAGTGACTTCTGCTATATACTCCCATGTCACGGAGTAACTGATCAGCTGCTGGTACAGTAATCAGCCGCCCTCTTGCCCATTCAAGGCTTCTTTGCAATGTTTCCAATCTAAAACCAAATGTAGACGTTAAAAATAAGCTATGGAGGTGCCAAAATATTCATTCTATTTTATACTAGATCCTTTTAAAAACACAAGTGTTACGTCCTCCCCTTTCAGTCTAGGGGTATCGGGAACGACGAACAATAAACAATGGAGAAACTTTGAGGATCTCCAACTCCCCAAGCCGAGAAAATCACAACCAACCACAAGTTTGAATTTTCAACTGGCTGAAATGCCTTTTATTTTAACTCAAGAAGTTCAAAAGAAAGTAACAAAAATATATACAAAGAAAATATTACCTCGGGAGGAGGGCCCGAACCAAAATAACCCAAAGAAATACCTCTACCTAAATGGAAAAATACCTATTAACTTACCTATACTTAAAAGTAAATAAACAAAACAACATATAACTTCCCTCACTCCCTAACTAACAAATAAACAGGAGAAAACGAATGGGTATCCTCCACCCTACATTACCCAAAAAGAACTCTTAACAACTAATTAAAGAAAACATCAAAGTAACTCATCAAAGAGTGCAACCAGCGCAATAAGCGCTTATGGGCTTGGAGAGCTGAACAACCTCAAACGCCGCGATGTCTCTCTCCTTCCCCGCACATTCTCTGCCATTCTTATGCTGAAAACCAGCAATCAGGGCGTGGTCAGCGCATACAGGTGGATGAGCGCAGATGATCATCATTAACCTATTAGGCACAAACACACTAGAAAAGAGAAGTGAAAGGGAGAGAAAGAGAACAACAATACAACCACCAATAACACTCTTTATATAAATAAAAACAAAATGAATACGTCATTAGACGTAACACCCTCACCAATAAGTTTTTCCTATATTCCCCTTCTAGAAACACATTTATTGTTCTTCACACATTACCCTGGACAATGCATCAGCAATCACATTATCAGTGCCTTTTTGGTGCCTGATATCCAGATTGTACTCTTGCATAATCAACGCCCACCGCATCAATCGTTGGTTGGCGTTACACATCCGGGAAAGGAACGTCAAAGGATTGTGGTCAGTAAATACAATAATGGGCACACTACTACCTCCCAAATAAACTTCAAAGTGCTGGAGCGCTAGCACCAATGCCAGAGTTTCCTTTTCAATTGTGCTATAATTACTTTGGCACTTTGTAAATTTTTTTGAAAAATAGCACACAGGATGATCAATACCCATATTGTCCTCCTGTAGCAATACGGCTCCTGCTCCTACTGAACTCACATCCACATGCAATTTGAAAGGGCAATGAAAGTCCGGAGCTTTAAGAATGGGGGCATGGCACAGAAGATCTTTAGCGGACAAAAAAGCACGCTCACACTCAGTAGACCATACAAATTTCCTTTTATCACTGAGTAAATCAGTAAGTGGGGTTACAACACTAGAGAAATTCTGACAGAAATTTCTGTAATATCCACACATTCCAAGAAAACGTCTCAACTCTCGTTTGTTAGAAGGAGCCGAGTAATCCATTATCGCAGAAACCTTCGCTTCTATAGGTCTTACACTTCCATGACCCACCTTCTTTCCCAAATAAGTCACCTCTGCTTTCGCAAATTCACATTTTGCAAGGTTTACAGTCAGTGAAGCGTCAGACAATCGGGTGAATAATAACTCAAGGTTGATCAAATGCTCCGTCCAACTGTCTGAATACAGTACCACATCATCTATATATGCATCACACTTCGGTACATCAGATAGAACCTTCTGCATAAGTCTTTGAAAAGTTGCGGGTGCGTTTCGCATCCCGAACGCAAGTACTGTATATTGAAGAAAGTTATCCGTTCGTGACAAAGGCAGAGATTTCTGAAGCTCGTGGCGTAAGAGGCACCTGCCAGTACCCTTTTAACAGATCGATCTTTGTCACATATTTTGCCGCACCTACCCGATCAATACAATCCTCGATACGAGGCAAAGGGAAGGAATCAGGTTTGGAAAGACCATTAACTTTCCGATAGTCCGTACAGAAACGGTATGTGGAGTCTGATTTGGGAACTAGTATACATGGAGAGCTCCATGGACTCTGACTTGGTACAGCTAATCCATGTTTTAACAGATATTCTACCACAGCCTTCATAATCTCCCGCTTCTTCGGATTCACCCTATAAGGATGTTGCTTCACAGGGGATACACTTTCCACCTCAATATCATGATATAATACAGACGTTCTACTAGGTACATCAGAAAACAGAGAGGGAAAAGACTGGATCAAATCACACACATCCTCAAACTGTTTTTCAGATAGATGCATAAGATAACTGCCTAAATCACCCAAAATGCTAGAATTACTCAGATGAGGTGCACAAGTTGGAACATCACCATCATCGTTTACAAGAGGAGAGGTAGTTAAAGTAACCACAGAAGAAACTAATGGGGCGTCTGCAGACGGAGCAACTCTCGACTCTCTCTCCACGTAAGTCTTCAACATGTTTACATGACAAACTCTAGTTTTACGTCGACGATCAGGGGTTTGAATAACATAATCAGTCTCACTGAGCTTTTGCTCAATGACATATGGTCCTGAAAACTTCGCTTGCAAGGAAGCACCAGGCACAGGCAAAAGCACAAGAACATTATCACCAACCTGTAAAATCCTTCTGACACTTTTTTTGTCAAACTGTTGCTTCATTTTCCCCTGAGCAACAGATAAATGAGCCTTAGCTACCTCGCACGCTTTATGCAATATCTCTCTGAAAGAACTCACATAATCCAAGAGAGACACAGAAGATGGATTTTTCGCCAACAAGTGTTCATACAGCAGTTTTAATGGACCCCTAACAGTGTGCCCGAACACCAATTCTGCAGGACTCCTGAACTGCTTCTCTGGCCGCGAACAATAATAGAGGCAGCCCCTCCAACCAATCCTTTCCCGTCTGCAAGCAATATGCACGAATCATAGTTTTGAGTGTTTGATGAAATCTTTCCAAGGCTCCTTGTGATTCAGGATGATAAGGACTAGAAACTCGATGCTCAATTCCCAATTCCTTCAGAACCTGAGCAAAGACCTTGGAAGTAAAATTAGTTCCTTGATCGCTCTGTATTACTCGCGGTAGACCAAACGTGGTACAAAACTTAATCAAGTCCCTCACCACCGTCTGTGCTTTCAGTGAACGTAAAGGAATGGCTTCTGGGAATCTTGTGGCTGCACACATAATTGTTAACACATACTGGTGCCCCGATTTAGACTTGGGCAGCGGACCCACACAATCAACAATGAGTTGCTCGAACGGCTCTTCTATTACCGGTATGGGATACAAAGGGGCAGCAGGCACTTTCTGATTAGGCTTTCCGATGCGCTGACACACATCGCAAGAGCGACAAAAATTAGCAACAGATAAACGAAGACCGGGCCAAAATAAGTATTTAGAAATGCGGCGAAAAGTTTTTATCACTCCTAAATGACCCGACATCACATTCTCATGTGCTAATTTTAACACTGGGGCACGGTGGCTAGCAGGCAGGACAATTTGAAATGTCTCGTGCAGACCTTGTTCATCATAACGTGGTTTCCATTTTCGCATTAACACGTCATTCTCCCAAAAATAACCTACTTTAGCGTCTGCTCTATCTTTCACAAAAACTGCTGCCTCAACACATTCTGCTAAGGAGACATCTGATTTTTGCTCAGCCACTAATTTCTCCTTACCAACACTGAAAGGAGCTTCCAGAATTATTGCCGTCTCTGTCACTTTACATGTCTCACGTGACTTTAACTCTTCAACCTTAGATTCGGCATTTAAAAATGACTCCGAAAGATTAACAACTTCTTGAAACTTTTGACTTTGAGCTCGTGTCACAGCACATGCTGGAAAAACAGAAGGGAAATTAATTCCTAAATCGGCCCGTTCCTCAATCACAGGATTGTGCATCACTACTGGACTAGAAAAAACTTTGCCAACTGCAAGGTCATTTCCTAGAATGACATCCACTCCAGCAACTGGCAACTGTCTACATACACCTAACTTAACATTGCCAGAGATAAGATCCGATTTTAATTTTACTTTGTGCAAAGGGACCTGCACACAACCCATTTCTATACCTCGTACTAACACATCTGTACCGGTATATGATTTTGCCGAGAAAGGCAATGCACTCTCAAGTATGAATGACTGACAAGATCCTGTATCCCTTAATATCGAGATAGGTATTAACTGAGAATTAGAGACGGACACCTGCCCATTTAAAATGAATGGTTTATACCCAAAGCCTTCCGCCTCTCGCAGCGCTGGCAGTGTCTGTGTAAGCGCAACACTTTTGGCTTTCGGTGATACGTTCTTTTTATTCCATTCTTTACAATCCGAAATTAAATGTCCAGGATTTAGACAATAAAAACAAACCCGCCGATCTCCTTGACGCATAGAATTTCGGCCATTCATTTTAGGACGAGCGCCGCTTTTCCATGAACGAGAAACATTTTGAGAAGGAGACTCCTCCCCCACAAACTTTTCAATAGAGGCATTAACAATAGACACCTCTTGTGAAAAAACCTTGCAGTGTGTAAGCACAAATTCATCAGCTAATACCGCTGCCTCTGCAAGTGTGATTACCTTCTGCTCGTTTAAATGCTGCACAACTTTTTCAGGAACACTCTTTTTAAAATCTTCTAGCAAAACTAATTCACAAAGTTGTTCAAAAGTGTCAGTTTTACTAGACAAACACCACTTCTCAAACAAAGTTCTTTTCTCTCTCCCGAATTCAACATACGTTTGTTTGGATGTCTTCGCATGAGAACGAAACCTCTGCCGATACGCCTCAGGAACTAATTCATATGCGCGAAGCACTGTCGATTTTACCACATCATAATCAAGCGAGTCCTCCAAGCTTAAAGCTGAACTAACTTCTTGCGCCTTACCCACAAGACTACACTGAAGGAACAGTGCCCACATATCTTTAGGCCAATTAAGCTTACCAGCAATTCGCTCAAAGGCTACAAAATAAGCGTCCACTTCGCTTCACGAAAAGGAGGCACAAGTTTAACATATTTACTGATATCAAACGTAGAAACAGAAGGCGGCGGAACAGAACTAACTGGTGATGCCATAATAGAAGGTGGTCGAGAACGAGGTACAGGTACCGGCTTTTTATTTAAAGCATGAGCCTCTAGATCTAATTTACGTAATTGAATATCACGATCCTTTTCCGCTTCTATAACGCGCAGCTTAATCATTTGAGCCTCACATTCTTGCCTTTTTATTTCCAAATCTAATTCTCGAAGCCTAATCTCCAACATAGGATTATACGGTTGCACCGACTCAGATTCAGAAAAAACTGCAGGTGCAGATGTCTCTGCATCCTGAGACTTCTCACCATCACTCTCATCCTCCGCCAAAATACCTGCTTCCACTAATTTCCCATATAATTCCTCCTTTAAAACTTGTTTAGTAGCCTCCTTCGCCACAGTAATATTAAAAAAAATCTGCAATCAACACCAAATCTTTTTTTCTGCAGCGATCAAAAACTTCCGTAGTAGGAAAAATAGTAAAGGCTGTCAAATCAAATTCCATTTCTCCTCACAAGGAACAAGGAATTACTCTCCCCCCCCCCTCACTACGAAGACATCCCAAACAACAAAAGAGAGAGAAAAATAAAAATTTGACTCACCACTTTGACTTTTTTTTTTCCCTTTTTTCACTAGAAAGACTTTCCACTACGTCGTATGGACGAGCCCCCAATTGTTACGTCCTCCCCTTTTAGTCTTGGGGTATCGGGAACGACGAACAATAAAACAATGGAGAGACTTTGAGGATTCCAGCTCCCAGGCCCAGAAAATCACAACCAACCACAAGTTTGAA